>VURO01027117.1:22774-61486 GCA_015108175.1 Pelvicachromis taeniatus
AACCCCCAAACACCCCACACCCCCCCCCCCCCCCCCCACACACACACACACACACACACACACACATGCACACTTAATCCCTTCTCAGGTAAACACACTTTCTACAGACAGAAAGACATCCTAAACCTGTAGGAACATCTTGCTGATTTGCAAAGTTTTTCGGAACAATTTATATCACCATCTTGCGAAACTTGTGAAAGACATCGAGCGGAAAGTGCAGAGAAGCACTGGGCAGCATCTGTTTTTGTTGTATTTTCACATATGATGGAGAAAAACCTGCGTTACTTTCTGAAACATCACTGAGCGTTTTCTGAAAGGAAGGAGTAAAGAGACTTTTCACATACCTGGAAGTTTGCAGACATTAAACAGTCCTGAAGCAGGTTTAGCTCACTAGCTGCTAGCTTATATTTAAAGGAAGAGCAGAGAGGCTTTAGTGTATGAAATAAAATAATAAGTTAATTATAATGCATGTTTAATGAGGCACAGTGCAAGATTGGGGCATTAGCTTAATCTGGTATTTTCAGTCCTCTTTCATTATGTTCCTGACTCTGAATGGTTTGTTAACAGTTGCAGGGAAGTTCTTGTAATACCTGTCTATACTCTCTAAAACTGAGTCCTGAGAACATGACGCAACAGAGTGCTGAGAACTTTATTTCCATCGAATGCAAAGGGTTATATTTAGCCAGCTATTCTTAGAGACAGAGCTTCCATTCTAATTGCAGTTGTTTGAGAACTTCTCTATGTTTGATCGTATTTTAATGAGAAGCCTTGGTGTTTTTGATCTGCTCCAGTTTGCTGTGATAATTTGCTGCTGCTGCGCTTTGCTGTTAATCTGTTTTACATTAAAAGCTTCCCACCAGTTCAGGAGGAATAATCCCTTCACCTCCTCAAAAGGATTTTACTGTGGAATATTTGCAGAAAGTGTTGTTTTCACTGACAGCGGTTTAATTCAAGCGGCAAAGTAGATTCCACTGGACTTAAATGATGAATGGAAATGGTATCTCAGTGAAAAAGAAAAGCTCGGAGCAGCAGAGTGGGGCGGATTGCAAGACTCTATTATTGCACTGATGGGAAATAAGATATATACATTATGCTAAACTGAATGTGAATTTAACATGCCTCATGCTAAATTCTTAAGAGATGATAACGTTAATCAGTTGTTCAGGCAACTTTGGCCCAGAACAAAATATCCTAGAAACTATTTTGCTTGAAGGACTCAGGAGGATGACACTTGCTAGAGTTTACACGAAGAGCCAGCAGAGTTAAGAGCAGAATAAGTACAATATATATTAATATGTGGTCTAAAGTTAAGAGCTCCAAAAGAGGTACAAGTATGCTTTCAGACCTGAGAGTGAGGTAAACGGTGAGATTAGTGAAGATCCCAAAATGGACTTGAGTTCAGTCTGAATCTTTTTGACCCAGCTGGGAATTCAATCTGGCGAAGATTTGTTGGTGAAGCTGGCGTAGATCATTGATGGTCATCAGGTGAAGTCAGCCAGAATCTAGCAGGACGTGAAGCTCAGCCCGCCCACACACTGGCCTGATTCCAGCCTGACTCATAACAAAGGAAACAAGCAGAAAAGAGTAAACTAAAAAGGAAAATTAAGTGCCATGCTAGGCAGTAAAAAGACAGCGAAATAAATGGGTACTAATCCTAAAATCCATTGGAAGCTAACGTAAGGAGAGATCTGAGCTTGCATGCTAGAACGTGTTTGTATCGGTTGGAGGTGGAAAAAGAAATGATTTGTCCAAGACGGTAAACAGGGCACGACAATAATCTAGTGACGTGAAGACATGAATATTTGTCACTTCAACTTAGGAGACCATCAGAATTGTTTCTTAAAGAACAGACAGAGTTGAAGCTCAGAAAAGCTGTGGAACGCTGGACTTCGCAGATGAACAACAGAAGCAAGAGTCTGACTGAATTTTAGGATATAGGTGAGGAGGCGCTATAATCATTTATATCATAATCTCCTAATTACAGGCTAATTGTAGGGAGAAGAACCTCTGCTGCAAGCTCCGGGATGCTTTCACGTCTTTCTCCAGAGAGGCAGAAGCTGCCACTCGGCCTGTGCTGCAATGCTTTACAATCACACTGATACATCGGGATCATATACAAAAACAGTTTTTGTTTGCTGCTAGGAGCTTTGCACCAACTTTTTATCTAGTTTTCAATTATTTCACATATGAAGTCTTATTTAAGCTTGAACATCAGATTTTTGACACTTTTCGCTATCAATGTAATATGTCAAAAATATCACATAATGTCTGAATTAAAAATGTTTCCCACCAAGGAAGACGGTACCAGAGATTATTTAAAGCAAATTTATGTCAGTTTATGTCAAAAGAAAACAAGGTTAGTGTGCTCAAAAATGTTTGTGCCACTTGCTTTTGCGCTTATTCTGCACATCTGGCTCTCTAAGAACATCGTGCATCCATCATGCTCAGATTACATTTTACACTATATTGGTATCCTGCACAAACACTTTCAGTGCTGCTGATTCTGCTGGCTTCAGTTTCCTTCTTAAATCATCGTCAAGCATCAGTTTGCAGATCTCAGGATAAAATCACCCACCTTATCTTTGGCTTCACGTTTCTGGAGACCAAACTTATTTCTTAAATTCTGAAACACAGCGCCCTTTCTGTCCAGTCAGTCTTTGTTGTCCAACACCTGGAACATCATAAATAAATTAAATTAAAAAGCAGTGGGATTGGAGTAGGGGAGGAAATGAGGGGACAGATAGGAAAATTATTGCTAGAGACACAGTAACCATGACACCCACTGATATCTTTGGACGTATTTTTGTGAATTTGGGTAAAGGTGTTCATGCCTCACTCAGGATAACCTGTAATATTGTTTTTGATCACTGAAAGTATGTCAACTTCATTTATGACCATATAAACCACAAAATAGACAACACAACTCCAGTACAGTCTCAGGAAGTGATCATAAAGTTTTCACTGTTCGTAGACACAAATCGTGGTTCCGCCTGTTTTTAGATTAGGAGGTAGGAGGCTGTGGCACAAAGCAGTCTACTCTGTCTTGGCTTGAAATATACTTTGAGCTGAAATACATTAGCTGTGCTGTCTGGCAATTAAAACTGACATTTCATGTGCATGGGCACAAAAACATTTACCATCAGGCTGGGATGAGCGTTAGTAACGTACCCATCATCTCGACTTCAGGGTTTGTATTAATTTTGCACATGTTTAAAAGCTAAATCTTAAATTAAGATAGTGAACAACACAAGTGGCAAGCGACAACCTCTGCAGCTGAAAAATCTCTGTGCCTTTTGGGGCATTTTTAATGCGGTTATCTGAAAATAACACACATTCATGCTTGGTTAATTGTACTGACTGTTCAAGACGTCTGAGTGAAATTCTGTTACTTAGTAGTCTGCATGTATAGCTCATTAACAAAGCTTACTAGTGGTATCTCACAACGATGGCCACTTCTGGCTCTAAAGAAAAAAAAAGTCCCCAAAATGCACCAAACAAACAAAGATGGTGGCATGCATGAAGCTAAAGCTGAGTCTTCAAAGCTGTAACATGAGGATGTCTGAAGCCTTCCTGGCCTCAGGCCTGCTTCACTGAGCAGAGCTTTGCTGCATTCTCTTGTTTCCTTCTTTTCTTGCCCACAGCGTGTATCTCTGTATGTTACATCACAGTTTCCCAAATACACGGTCCATTTCCCCTCGAGTTGTTGACTTCCGAGGAAGTAAAACCCCTCGGACCTTCACATATTTATGGGCCCGCTGGTGTGCTGACGTAGGTTTGGTTTTATTAGGCGTGAGCGCCAGCTGTGGCTCTGACAAAACTCTCAAAGATGGGATAAAAAGAAGGCTGTAGCAGCTGCCAAAGAGACTGATTGAATTTGGTTTGAGTTATTTGATTGAAGACGCTTTCCCGAAGGCAGCGTGTATCGGGGCTGAAAATGAAATATTCCTCATGTTTATATTTTATCACCTCATCATTCAGGCTTAGAAAATGGCAGTTTGTGCATACTTCCATCCATTTTCTAGACTGTTCAGTGGGGGAATTAAGAGCTGAAGCAAACCCCAGGATGCACAGGCTGGGTGGGGGGAGAGCACCCTGAAAACTCTGTCACAGAGTTAAGAAACACGACTGACAACATTCACACCTAGAGGCAATTTAAAGTTTCTGCTTGAGCTGACCTGCATGTTTTTGGACCGTGTTGAGGCCGACACGGAGCGAACATGCAAACTCGATGGGTCGGGTTTAAATGGAGGACTTCCTTCCTGTGAGGCAGCGGGGCTAACCACTTAGCCAATGTGTGTCCATTTTAGTTCAGGTGAAGCAGCACATTTCGGTCCCGGGGGACACGGCGAACGTGTTCGTATGATGCTTTGAAGTCAGACGTCACACTTCGACCCCTCCGTTGGAGCAAATGCAACACATCCGGGTTTCTCGTCACCCGGGAGAACATGACTGGAGGCAATTTAGGAATCCTCAGGAGATGATATTCAATTCAGAAGCTTGCTGTCAGTGCACCGAAAGAAGCTACGATTTCAATAAAGCCTCCACTTTCTGAGCTGATATTCACTCTGCTGGCTGCCGTGCTCTGAGATGAGTTCTGGTGGAGGGAGGAGAATGTGGGGTAAAAGAGGAGAAGAGCCTTAAAAAGCCTGAATTTTCATCGAGAAACCAGTCCTGCTGAGGAAGCTGGAGAGGAGCACAGTGACACAGCAGCATTGTGATTAGAGTAGTTTTAGTATTCGGGTTAGTGTTAATAAACTGCAGTGTTTATTAACGTAGGCACTGGTGTTTGTATTACTATTTTTGTGGAAATGTGATGGTATTTTATTGAATCAGAATCTAAAATCTGTTAAAAATCTTAACTGCATATTACATATCTTTTTTTTTTCTACATAAGCTATATCCTCCATGTACTGGAGCTCAGAAGTATATTAAAAATTCATATTAATTTCATGAAAGTTTAACTCTGAGAACCTCTTAAAATAGATGCGGTACAAGCTGCTTGATTACTTATCAAGGAAAGAGTTGCAGCATAAAATAGGCCTCGCAGTTTTCTGCTTGAATTATGTGTCCACTTGTGTTTCTGGGATTCGTACCTCTTTTCTGTGAACTCTGCAGACAAATTCAAAACTACTGCTACTACTGAGCACACATTTTTAAACTTAAATCCAATTGAAAATCATTTTATTCAGCCATATTAAGTTTTCCACACCAAGGTAAATCAAAATCATGCTCATAAAATACACTCACCTGCCTTTTTGTTAGCGTTGTGGAGATGATGTGAATCCTGCAGGAGCAACCATTAGAAGATGGTACACTTTGATCACAAAGAGATGGATATGGTCACTGAAAATACTTTAAAATACTGTTTAAATGATGCTCGGCTGGCGCACGTAAGGAAGTCCAAGGCTCTCCATGAAAATACCCCCAAACCATTACAACACCAGCAGCCTGAAGTGCTGTATCCAGGTAGCGTGGATCCAAGCTTTCATGTTGTTTCATGCCAGATTGCGATGCTACCATCCTAATGGTGAAGCAAATACTGGGACTCATCAGAGCAGACAAACTTTTTCCATCTTCTGTTGTCCAGTTTTGGTGAGCTCGTGTGAACTGTAGCCTCAGGTGACAGAAGTGGCACTCAGTGTGGTCTCCTGCTGCTGTAGCTCATCTGCATCGAGATTTAACATGCTGTATATTCAGAGATGCTCTTCTGCATAATTGGCAGTAGCAAGTGGTTATTTCAGTCACTATTGCCTTCCTATCGGACATTTTCCAATAACGCATTTTCACCCAGACAATTGCTATTCACTATATATGTGTAAAAATATCGACCAAGCAGATGTAGTCTAAAAGCTTCGCTCATAAGACTGAACATTCAAATCAAAGCCCAGCAGTCAAATTGAGCCCTTTGCAAATTGTAACCTGGCCCACATGTCACTTCAGGTTCTTCATGTATTTTGGCCAAATTGTATCAGTCGTCCGCACCTGTCCGTTACACCCTGGACAGGTCGCCAGTCTGTCGCAGGGCTATCACATATACACAAACAATCATTTGCACTCACATTCACACCTATGGGCAATTTAGAGTTTCCAGTTAACCTATCCTCACTAAGTGCATGTCTTTGGACTGTGGGAGGAAGCTGGAGGACCCGGGGAGAACCCACGCAAACACGGGGAGAACATGCAAACTCCACACAGAAAGACCCCGGCCTCGGATGTCTTCATGACGCAGATTCAGCTTTATGAGTTTGTAACATAGGATGCAACAAAAAGGATTTGATGCAGAAGGTAGAACACTTCAAATGGGGTTGCAGACAGTGTATCCACTTGCTGTGAGACAATTTCTGTTTTCAAAGAAAATTGTCATCATTTGATGCTTGAATCCGTGCGCCAGCAGAGATATGGAGTCATATTCAGGGAACAGAGGCTTCAGAATGTCACTGAACCAGAGGATTGCAACTAGAGCACAAGCCAAATCTCAAAGTGATGGAGCTCTAAAGGGAAGTTTCCTTTATGTGTGCATGACAGAAAGCTAATCTGTTTGGTACAGGTCAACTCCAGCATCAGAGAGCTTTTAAGTTTCTGTTTAATGAAACTTCTTACACAGCTATTAAGTTGTCATGTTCAGGTCTGTGAAACGGCTCAGGTAAGACTTATCAACACGCGTGCACATTAAAGATTCATTGCTTTGCTTTAACATCAGGATCCGTTTGGCTTTATTCAGTGTCCCATACTACTAATATGGGCTGTAGTAAATGAAGTTCATTTACTAGCGGTAACTTCATACTTGAGAAACAGATTGTGTGGGTTGTGCTTATAGAGCTCAAATCAGAGTGTGCGAGTGTGCGATTGTTATTGACGAAATGTTATAAAGTTGTGAAATGTTTTTTTGGCTTTATATGGACTAAATCATAAGTTTAACAAAACATAACCCCAAATCTCAGAGTAAAAGTAAGTAAAACATCAAAGTATGCATGTCTGTCAGGTGATGTGATTATTTCCCAGATTAATTTAGAATCCCTGCTGTTAGCTCGGCGTAGGAAACCCTTTAATGTAATAGAAATTACTCTTTCACTACTTGGTTTCAGTATCTAATAAAATTATACACAACAGAAAAATACAAAACCACTGATGCAACTATTCAAACTATTAAAACTTTCATACAAAACTTTTTCTTCTCTGTGACTTCCTCCTTAGACATTTTTTTATTTCTGGTTTTTGAGTTGTAAAATGTTCATGCTCCTCTGTCACTACATTTCTGGATGATCTACCACAAGATATTCCTTATGTAGACAAATGTGGGCATGGCAGTGTTCAGATAGCACAGATATACAGATTTAGAATTACTGATTCATTAACATAGTCTCTGTGGTAAGAATAACACTGGCCCATATGCATATCTCATAAATAGTCTTGCAGCTGCATTTCTTAACTGTGTGTGTTTTCTTAAGACTATTTTTACACACTCTTTTCATGCACATTTTCTGTGTGTAGTCTTACACCGACCTGCCCGTATTACATATGTTTGTCTAAATCCATTTTCTGCCAATCGCTCTAGTCTGAGCCAAGATGCACCGACATCGCTTATCCCTGTGCTCCACCTCCAAGACACTCCCAAGCCAATCGGGTGTCATTCCAGGTCGATGACTGATTTTTGTAATCTTGTAGTCAGATCTGCAGCTGTGCATTCGGCTGTGTGCAGCTATGAAAAAATCACAACCTGGTGGTGAGTTGGATCAGGTGATGGGGAAGATGTTGGGTGTGGTGGCAGTGTTTTGCAGGACCCTGGACTGATGCCTGTTCTGCAGAAAACTGCAGAAATAGGAAATTATTCTTTAGAGAATTACTATTAATCACCTATAGCTGATACAGCTGAGGATGTTTTCACAGTCTTCCCACCAAAAGGATCCGTCAGTTCCCGCCAAAATTTAAAGTGTGCTTCCTGAATGTATTACAAAATGCTTGTTGCAAGCAAACTGAATAAACTCAGCTGATATCACAATCCCACGAGCCATGTTGCTAGTGTGGCTAAAGTGATTACAGAGGGATAAAAGGCTTGATAGGAGATCTGTTAGTTACAAAGCTTAGAATATACATTATGTTAATGGGACAGTTTCTGCTGATTTCTGTTTCCTTCATCTGTAAATTTCACTTCTATAGTTTAAACCTGGGCTACTGTTTTCGGTGTGATGACTGCTCTGGCTGTGCTAGTCTGGGTCAGATGGTGTTTAAGTCTATCAAGAATATGGTCAATAAATCCAAAGTCTTCCAGCTGCTTTTACTTGGTGAAAATCTTTTAAAAACATGTTTATATTGGCAGCCAACACTGACTAAAGATGTTAGTTGAGTGCTGCAGTAAATACCTGAATCTGGCCTCAAATTCCCTCCACAGGCGCTACAGTCCAGCATGCCTCTTTAAGTAGGATCTCAACCAAACTCGGAGCCTTTTACATTCATTTCTTTTTCTTCTGTGCAAATAAACAGTACAGGCTGTTCGTGTTTGCTTTGGTACAGGAACACACGCACTGAATCTTGCAGGATTCACAGGATGTTCTCCTGCCAGAATTTCTGCTCTTTCCTGCCCGTTTCTTCAGTCTGTTCCTGTGTTTACCCACTTGTGCGATTTCTGCGCCTTCTTGACTCAAAAGACTAAAATGTGTGCAGTTTGGTGGTCTTATTGTATTTGCCTTGTCCTGTCTTTAGCTGGACTTCAGGCAGGCCGCCTCCATTGTTTTCACTGTAAACTAGACAGCTGCAGCATCAAGAGAGGAATAGTGATGAATGACACTCCTTTTCCAAAAAAGAACAGACAGATCAATACAGAGAAACAGTATTGGCTCAAAAGCTGCCTCAAAGTCAGATTGTCCTGACTCAAATAACTGTCACACAACAGCAGTGTGGCTTTCACCTCTCAGCCCTCTCAGCTCAACGTCTTCAAAGGTGATAATTCAACGTGAGTCTGTTTTGCAGAAAAGCAATGTGGACATTTTGGAAAAAAATTGAATTATTTTGGGAAATTGAGAAATTATTTCCTTTGATGCATGTTTGAGAAGAATTGATAAAAAAAAAAAACAAACTGCATATTCTCTGGGGATAGAGCCAGGCTTGGGGTTAAAATGAGGGATTATGGTTATCCAAAAGCCAACTCAGGATTAACCCAGCAGTTCTGCTTTACCATACATGGTAAAACCCACATAACTACTAAAAGTTAACGTCTCTGTTTGGCGTCGAATCATTCAATGATTTGTAATTTAGCATAGAACCCAATGCACAGTTGAGTCTGATAGAAAATTATTTGATTTTAAGCGAAACTGTTCTAATTAAAAATATTTGTTTTTCCAAGACGTTGCTCGATGAAAAGTCATAAAAATGCATTTTCTGTAGGACTTTGTGTCATGAGAAGCAGTTTGTCCATGTGTGAGAATTTGCTAAAAACAAGGTCTCAAGCATCAGGGGACCAATGGTGTGGTTAGTCTTCCAGAGATAACTTAACACAATTTCATTTGATTTAATCCAATAGATTGGTCCAAATTTCATGTCCATGATATGGTGACCTAAACAAAACACTTTTTTGGCTGATAAAACTGGACTGCAGTGTATATATGAATGCTGGATGTAGTCAGTGTGATGTATTAGCACTGGAGCCAGAAGTCAGCATTTTTACATGAGAGCGTGGCGTGCTTAGTTAACAGTTGTTTAGCAAGCTGCATTCATAAATTCTAAGCAGATCACACAGACGCACATATCTGCTAATTGGTGCTAAATAACAGGCAAATTAAATACTCGATGTTCACTTAGCACTATGGGAACAGACTTTTTAGAGAGTCTGTGAGTACAATTAACTGCAAAAAAGATCATTTCATTAAAAATCATCCAAAAGGTTCGAACAGCACAAACATGGACATGAGTTCAGTTTGGTTAACAGAAGTGAAACACTGATGGCAGCAAAGGGCTCCAGCTGTGCTGATGAACCTGTTGAGACCAAGGATGTTGTTGTTTCAGCTTTTACAACAAATGTATAGCAAAAGATTTCGGAGCTAGAATTTTAATATGTCCTCCACAAGTAGCTCTTTGACCTCTTCTACAAGATCCCAGAACTAGTGAACTCCCGTCAAACACACCGGCCAAATGTACATGTTAGTTATTATTATTATTGAGCACTGACCAACACATCAGTGTCTTCCTCACCTCTGTCTTTTAAATGGCCTCAGCTGCAAGAGGCTAAAAGAAGCTCATTTGGTTTATTTAGCTCTCACAGTGGTAATGTTTTTCTCACCCACTGCCTTGACACGCAGGAAAAATTAGAGTAGGACAGGAAAATGTATTTAGCTGCCATCGTGGGGATAGTTTCAGCACTTTTTAAAAGGTGTTACAACCATCTGCACCCCGTCAGCTGGTTGGATGGCTGCAGCAGCAGAACACTGGCTGTTTGAAATTAGTGAAGATAATGTCTTACATTTTACCTAAGGCACTACTCTTTAAAAAGTAAAGGTTACATAATTCTCAATTTATCAGTACTGATCAAAATATTTTCAGTGGGCTACAAGCTGAACTGAGAGGATAGAAACAAATTTTTGATCCTATCGTCCTGGTATTAATCCAATACCAATACCAGCCAAGGTGTCGATGCATTCAATATTTGGATTGATCGGCCGACGGGATCTTCCTCACACCGATGCTGTTTCAGCTCTCCCCATTCTCCCCTAAATCTAAAGTAGACACCTGACTCACATTTGGAGCAGTCTCCAGTGGCGATTGGAGGATCTGCAGCTTATGGCTTCATTTTTGAATCTTGGATGTTCGTGCTTGGAATGAACTAATGTTCATCGGAGTTGTTCGAGTAGATGTTGATTATTAATTTTAGGCCAACGTGTTGGACCGAACATGTGAGAAATTGTTTGCTGCTGTATGTGCGACACAGAAATGCTTTGCATACTTCGCCTGGAAAATTTGCTTGTAGTTTTGGGAGAAGGCAGCTTAACACTTTTTTGACCTGCTTTTGTTGGTATTTCAGCAGGTTTACAGCAGCTCGTGTGCGACACAAACACTGTGACACCACGTAGCAGCAGATCTGCAGCGTTACCACTGAACAGGGTCCAACGTGTTTTCACAGCTTTCTGAAAACAGAATTTATCAGAGTGGAAGTGAAGCTCAGAGAGGAGTGTGTGTGCGTGTGTGCGTGTGTGCGTGTGTGCGTGTGTGTGTGTGTGTGTACGTGTATGTGCGTGTGTGTGTGTATGTGACAAGCCAGCAGTGATACAGCAGTATTACATCATAGTGAGTTTGTGTGTCTTCATGTAGAAAATAACACATGTATTTAATCTTGTGTGTACATCTACCTGCTGCTGCGTGTGTGTGTCCATGCATGTGTGTGTGTATGTGTATTTGATAGCCAGTCTCTATTGTCCTTCAGCTGACAGTGAGCTGGTTTCTTCCTGACAATGAAACCATCCAGCACACACACACACATTTAATTTGTCCTTTTTTTCATTCACACACACTGTTTCACGTGTATTGATCAGCGATATCACTGCCGCCTGTCGCTATAGTAACCCCTATCTGTCAGCTGACATTGTCTGTGTATAATTAGTCTGGAGGATCAGTCTGATTAACTGCTCCATCCATCACACAAACATAGAGAGGAGAGCTGGCAGCTTGTTTTAACGGCACGTTTCAGTCTCTTCGTGACTCTCTGGCAGGTTTCTGCAGTGTTTAGCGAGCTTCTTAAACATGGTCAAAGTCAGAAAACTGTTAGAAATAAAGCATCTCTAAGCAAAAGCTCCAAGTGAGTTAATGCAGTTAATACAGTTCAGTATTCAGGCCACAGAAATTTTACTTCTCACCACTTTCAAATCCAAACTAATGAATTCCTCACATGTTATGATCAGATTATCTCATCTGTCCACCTGAAAAGTCCCGAAGCCAGGAACAGCAACACCACAGATGTGCGGTTGTGTCAGTGTTTTGTCGCTAAGCTCCATGAAACACATCAAACTCCACCCACCGTGCGCCCTCTGTGGCTTCATCAGCTCATAAAGCTTTACACTTTAAGAAGAATAACATTTTACGTGCTTGAACCGAGCCGTCTGAGGACAGAGCACCTCCCATCATCTTAAGACATTTTTTTTTTTACAGTTTGAGTCCCTCAGGAGTGACACCCAGCTTTTCTCTCTTTGCTTTACAAGCTGGAGATTTATAGCGCACTCCTGAAGGCATCAGCACGGTCTCATTATGGAGACATGTGAGGATTATCTACAATGACATGATTTTTTTTTTGAGTGTGGTTTCTTTTTCTGTAGAACTGTCAATCTATGGATGTTTTTTTTTCTCTAAAATTTAAATTTAGAGTCTTTTCTTGTCTTTTTGACATGAGGCTGGAAATCAAGAAAATGTAAGTTACATAAATAAAAGGGCTAAAATATCTTTCCACTGTGCTCCTTTGTAATCGCAGTCTTTAAGAGATGAGTTTTCTTAAGGTGCTGATGTCCCATGTCAACGTTGCCGTCTGTACTGGAGGTTAATCCGTGAGTTGCAGTAGTTGTTTATTCTCGTTGAAAAGCTTTTAAGGAAATGTTTTTCTTTGTTTGTCCTACACTGAGGTTAAGAAATAATGTTTTGCATCAATCAACAAATTGATCAAGTATTTATAGAGAGTGTGACTGAGGCGGCTATTCATGGAGTGATACCAAGACACTATCATCAGCAAAGTTCACAAGGTAACCACAGAACCCGACGAAAGAAACTGATCTGAAGTCTGCTGGTACAGAAAGAGCTTTATCTCTGTGGCAGTCATAAAGGTGCTTATTGGTTGGTTTAAAGCCCAGTTCTGATTTTGTCCTCTTTTCTTTCAGAGCCAGTGCAATTTGATGTTGCATTTATCAAATTTAAAATTAGTCTAGTACACCAAAAGCAGAACAAAGGTTCATTTCCTGCAGTGGAAAGCTCCGTCTGCTTCAGATCTCTGTTTGGTCTTGAATAAGAAAAAGGGGTGGGCACTGCGTGGCTTTGTTGGCTTTGTAGGCTGAATGCATACGCCTGATATTCTTGTTGCTAACTTTGTCAAGAAGGATCTATGAGTCCGACATGAACATGTAGAGTTTAAGGAGTTTTAAGCAAATAATGATTACAAAAATTCTAATTAAACTGTCATGTATTTTACAGCCTGGAAGGTTCAGTTAGATTAGTGGGTTTATTTGGGGGGAAAGGACCCTTAAAGAGACAGAATCATCTTTGCATGATGGAGCTTTAAGCTGAGTCTGTGCACGGGACGGTGACTTGTATCGACAGACAGTGATTTCTGGAAGTTCCTGAGCCCATGCATGGATTTTCATGACAGCATCGTCTCTGTTTTTAATGCAGTGTCGCCTGTGGGACCAGAGATTTTCAGCCTTGCCTCTTGCACACAGAGATTTCTCCACCTGCAGCCCTCACAGACAAAAACAGATTTTAGACACACAATTGATGAGACTGAGCCTCATAATTCAGTGTTTTGTGTAATAAAGTGATGGTGCCTGCTGCTTAACAAGGCTTTGCTGTTTCTGTATGAAAGCTGCACCGGGAGATTAGACCAGCTGACCTCAAACACCGGATGTCTACTGAATAAAGCGGCAGCAGAAGCTAATTTTCTTTTGCAGACCTGCCAAATTGCTTTTTTTTTTTTTTTAATGAAAATTGACTCAGATGGAGCAGATGCCTGTCTGTCTGTCCGCTTGAAAGAATCACTTTAGTTTAAAGAGTCCGTTGGGAGTCACTGAAGTGAAACATTTTACATTGAGCTTCAGAATCACAAGATGGCAGCAGACTGACAGCACACTAACAAACACCAAGTTGGCGTCAAAGTCAGATTAAAAAAAGAGGAAGTTCTGTTTTTAGTTTTCCTTCACAGTCGGACATAAACTCCTCATGTCTTTAAATAATCACGCTGAACTTCTGCAGTGCACCTGAACTTTTGTTTGATGGTGGCTGAAATACTAAAACCCACAATTCAGCATTATTTGAAAGCCCTTGTCCTTCTTCTGGTTGGCCTGTAGGATGGTCTGTTTGATTTGATTATGACAGCCTAGTCCTTTTAAGAAGGTAAACAATGCTGTGATCATTCAGGGGTTGTTTTTTTATATATATAAAAACACGAGGATTGCACACCAGCTTTTCTGGTGGGAGCACCATGAGGTTCACAGTTGTGGCTTGGATATGGTTGTGGTTTAAAAGTAATCAAGAACTTTTGAATCAACTGCAGCAAAATTTGGATTCAAATATTGATTTTTTTTTTTTTCAGGATAAAGCTAGAATTTTTATCTATCGTCAACCTTAAAATTTATGATCATGTCAAACTGCTGACAATAACTTTGACCCCAACTTGGTCTTTAGTGCTAATTAGCAAACAACAGCATGCCAATCTAAGACAAAAAAAAAAAAAAAATGGCTACAGTTATGCCTGCTTAAACTTTAACAGGCATAACATTGCAATGACCACTGGCAGGTTAACACAGATTCTTTCTTCATCATGTTCATGGGTGGAGTATATTATTTTATGTTAGAATAAGTGTTAAAAGCAAGAACTGTAGGCAAGTATAAGAATTTGAGCATGTCTACAGCTCTTATGGGGTGTTCCCAGTCTGCAAGAGTCAGCATCTACCAAGCCGTCCAAGGAAGGAACAGTGAACCTGCGACAGAGTCATGGTGGCCAAGGCTCACTGATGTGGAGGAGTGAAGGCTGGCCTGTACAGATGACCTACTGTAGCTCCAACTGTTGAAAAATGTAATGCTTGTTCTGATAGAAAAGTGTTAAAAGACACGACAAGCTGGCAGTCCAGTTTAGCATTTGGGATGTGCTAGACCATCATGTCTGATCTATGGATGGCCCTGCCTTGCAGCTTATGGATCTTAAAGGATGTATTGATAAGATCTTGGTGCAGATTCCACAGCATATCTTCAGCAATCTAGTGAAGTTCATGCCTCGATTGGTCAGGGCTTGTTTGGCAGCAAAAAGGGGGACCAACAATATTAGGCAGGTGGTCATAATGTTATGCCTGATTGATGAATAAGGTCAAATTATAACCTATATGAGTCGAGCCAAAGCCCTGAGAAACTCGGCACTTCTATCTGGCTCTCGTAATGTCCCACGGCCCACTTTGGACTTGTGTACAGATGAGTGTGCAAGTGTTCAAGTCTTTGCTGCTTGAATTAAAATGTCTTTGTATTTCATTAGAAGTCACTCAGTACGTTACACTCTGTTTTGTAATTGTGTATATTGTTGAAGGTGTGTGAAAGGGGGTAAAAATAAAGACTGAAGTGAAGCTGCTGTCACAGCTCTGCAGTGAGAAAGCTGTGATTTTGCTTTTACCCACAGCTTGTCAGTAGCTGTGAGGCACAAAAAAAGAACCTCTTCTCAAGTACAAATTGTCATCTTCACCAAATAATAGAATCACTTTCGAAACAGCAGATGATCATATTAATCCCAGCAATAGTGATGAGTTGGAGTGTCTCACACACACACTTTGTCAGGATGTCATCCTGCAGCTCTTTCAGTGAGGTCAGCAGCCCGGCCACTGAACCACCAGAGCATGCTGATAGGTACAGAACTACCGTGTGACCTGGCGCTATTGATTATTGATCGAACATGTGACAGATGGGCTTTTTGTATTGCTGTTGTTGGTAGCGGTGCTGAAAAATGACACTGTTGGTATTGCATGGTGGATCCAAGTCTGATGAAACTTTTCTGCATTTATAATTCTATTAGTTTGTCCAGTGGGGATTACATTGTTGGTACAAAATTACTATTTTACTCCGCTCAAATTGTGTTATCTTTGGCATTTGTCATAAATTCAGCTAAAGAAATGGGGATAATTGTTATGTTTTTTTTTTTATGTGACAGGCTATTAATAACAAAGTGTGTATACAACTTAAAATTTGATCTTTGATCAATTTTCTGTTAAGTGCAGACACAAAACTTGTTCATTGCTTTTTATGCCTGAATGCGTTCCTATAAAATGTCTATAAAAAATAGACATCCAGAAAACCTGCAGAAGTCTTTCTGGTGTGCTGAGCTCCCCACAAGTGAGAGCTCTTCAGTTTGATTAGATTCAAGAGTGCCGACAACTCTACAGCAGATATATCACCGCAACCAGGCAAAGCAGTCTAAATGGATAAATAATGCTACATGTCCAAAGAAAAATATGTAAATTTGATTTGGGGTGAACTGTCCTTTCTAAATAAATGATGCAGCAGCTCCAGCCCCTGTCCAATAACGAGCCCACACTGATCATTAGAGTGCGAGAAATATTGGAATCCACCTGAAGCAGAACATTTAACATTCTTGTATATTTTTTACTCCGTCTAAAGTCGATATTGTTGCTCACAGCTGTAAATCAATTTTTTCTTGTTGTATATTTGAACCAAATCAACCAGACTCCATTGTTGTGTCTGGAGAGCAGAACTTGAAGTCGACCTGATTCACTTATTCTGTCTGTAGATGTGACCCACCTAACACGGACCTGATTCCATTTATTTCTTTGCAAATTTTGAAGAAAACATCTCTCAAATGTAATTTTTCCTCTCTGCAGATATGAACTTAAACTCTCTCTGATTGTATTATTTCCCCCGAAGAGTTTAATATACACACAGCCTTCTCCTGTTTGCATCTGCCAAATTTAATTTCCTTTTCTGTAGATTTGAAAAAAAGTGGCTTAATTTCATTTTGTTCTCTGTAGAGCTGAGCATACACTAATTCCAATTTCCTTTCTCTGTATCTGTTTTTAGATCCATCTCTATTAAAATCAGCTTAATTCCATTTCTTCCTCCGTATCTTTGTCTTCAGATCCGTCTCTATGCCCGGCCGGATGCCATTTTGAGCGGAGCGGGGGACTACGCCCTCCACATTACCAAGAGGCTCCTCGGATTTTATCAGGACTACTTCAAAGTCCAGTACTCTCTGCCTAAACTAGGTAAGGCTGCTGACGTGGTGTCCTTCCTCTGACGTTATGTGGGCTTGTCTCCTTCGTTGTCCTGCCAGGATCTGCTCAGTGCGCAGCTCTCTGACTGTGTGGAGATGAAGTAAAGTTGGGACGAAACACTTTGTTCTCCTGAAGTCTGATTTCCTGTCAGCTTTCATTAAATAAAAACCACACTGTTTACTTCCCATCCCCCTGCCAATCCAAATTAGGAAAGGAAAAACAGCTTCCACTTCCTGGGTGTCTCATTTTAGGGAAGTCAGCCAACTCTTTGTCCTTTGTACAATTACTGTTAGGCTCATCAATTTTTACTCATATGAGGCAAAGAAAGCACACTGTCCTCCTTTTCCTTTGGTGTGTCGGAGCTACAAAAAGAATAGGTCTGGGAATTGAACCTCAGCCAGTTCATGGCAGTTGTAGACATTAAGCACCGTCAGAGTGTATTTTTATTAAAGGAGAAAAGGGTTTGTCTTTATACGCATCAGAGTAAGGTTTCAAAGTACTGAAGTTCAATGCCAACTTTGTCCCTTCATCCTTTATATTTTTAGACTCTTGTTATATAACTGGTTGAATTACAGGAAAAGAAATGTGATTGCCTCACTGCAGACATAAAATAGTTTAAATGTCCTATAGTTAATTCTTTGAAGCTTCTGAATGGATTTGTATGGTAGTGACAGCCGACCTTGGTGTACTGCAGCTCAGACATGAAGCTAAACTACGGTGTTTGAAATATAGCTGTAAGTGCCAGTGAAAGGACTTCTTTCAGATTGCTTGACAATTATTTTATAAAAATTTTTTTGTTAAAATTGATTAACACTGTTTAGTCCTCCGTGTATAGATTGCTAACAGCTAAATGAGTGGAACTTAATGTAACTGAAGCTGAACCTGAAGTTCAAACAAGTTTGAAAGAAGTTTTGAACGAGGTGGTAAAATGACTTTTATCAGCTGATGGGAAATCAGCACATAGTGGATCTGAAGATAAAGCTAAAGTTGGAAGGAGCTGAAGTGGTAACAGTCTTCTTCTTGTAGTTTTTTGGAGTCACTTAAAAGTCAACGTTTTGTAGTTTTTCTCTATGAATTACTCAGGGGTTGAAGTGGTACTCTAAGATTGAGGGTAGCTGTGATTAGCTGCCCTGTGTTGCTGCTGAGTTGTTGCTCTTTGTTAGCCAGTCGAATATAAAAAGATATAAGCAGATGTTACAGGAGCTATCAGGATTTCTATACAGCTTAAACTTATTTTAAAGCCATTTACACACTGGGTGTGATGGGGAAAAAATTTCAGGATTTATTTTTAACATATATTCACACACATGTCGCGTTTTTGCAAACTGAGACTGAGCAACTGAGATTCTGGTTTCAACCAGAGAAGACAGCAGTATTGAGTATTTCATGGTTTGATCCCGGAGTTGAAGCTGTATTGGCAGTTGGGCTCACATCTGAGGAGGCAAACAGATCATTTCAGAGAGTCGATTAATCCAGAGCAGCCTCTAGCTGTGTGTTGGAGGATAAAAAAAAGTATTATTTAAATATTTTCATATCACTGTTTGTTCAGTACTGGAACACGAGCTACAGGTTGATGTAAATGGCTGGATTTTTAATGCACAAATTAGTCACACAGACTTTATGCATCTGGTGTAAAAATCTTTAGAGGTTGAATACAATGTGAGTAAATCTAATTGCATCACCAGTTTAACCTTCTAAGACCAGAACTTGTTCATGGCATGCAATTTTAATTTCTCTTTGATATTTGGGCTTATTGGGACCTGATGAATGTAAAAACAAAGAATTACCAGATTTTTTTTTTTTTACACGATTTTTGTTTCTGAGAAAAATGAGAGTCACATATGAGGACATTCTTTTTAAATTTTGATCAAACAGTGGCAGTATAATGTCCTCGTAAGAGGATTTCAGGCCCTTGTAGAGCAACATGTTGTATGTTGGTTTAAACAACCCAAAATGTGATGTCCACATATGTGGTCCTAGGAGGTTAAACATAAATTGATGTCTGCTACCCTTTAATGTAGCTTAGCACTGACCATGAACACCACAGCCTACTCTGCACCAGTCCAGCATAGTGCATTACTGCACTCCTCACCACAATACTGCAAACCAACCTGTTTAGTCTGCAATGAACACTACTAAACCTACTAAACCGACCTATCATCTTTTGAGATGTTTGTTAAATATAAAGCAACACATTATGTTTGATCAAATAGAAAAAAACACATACAATGATACTTGTTGGGCCATCCTCACCTTTTATAATTATTTAGTGTGCCTCCTACCATGCCGTCACCTGGAGGTAATGCCAGGCTTCAACACTTGAAAAATTAGCTGGCTTGGCAGTATCATGCATAAACCTGCCTATCAGATATAATTGCTCATTAATTGAAGGTTTTGGAACATCATTCCAGGTTGTTCC
This sequence comes from Pelvicachromis taeniatus, assembly GCA_015108175.1. Taxonomy (NCBI): domain Eukaryota; kingdom Metazoa; phylum Chordata; class Actinopteri; order Cichliformes; family Cichlidae; genus Pelvicachromis; species Pelvicachromis taeniatus. The sequence goes on from VURO01027117.1 coordinate 42,143, forward strand.
GGCCCACTTTAACTACTAGTGTGGTCATAATTGCTGTATAGGAGGAACTTAATGGAATTTAAATTGAACCTTTAGTTGAAGAACTGTAAAAGTGGAGGTGGCAGCAAAAGCTAAAGACGTATATGTGACAGCTCATGTTATTAAAAGATGAAAATGAAAGTGTTGTCAAGCCATTTTTAAATTTTCAGCTCAGATGGGCAATAAATCAAAGAAATCGATATGTTTGAATTTTAGATTCCTCACTGCCACTTTGTTTTTTTTATTCGTGAGGTTGTAAAATTAAATGAAATGGAATGAAGTAATCTAAACAAGAACTAGTAGCTAGAAATGTCAATAAACTCTCAGGTTTCAGTGTTATGTGCACGTTTTGAAAAGAGATGTTGCTCCAAAGATTGTCCATGGGTTGCAAATGAAGTGTTGAATCTCAAGTGCAGATTGAATTACCATGAGTTTGTTCCAGATGCAGATAGTGGCAGATTAAAGCAGCAACACACAGCGAGATGGCAGCCAAATATGTGACCTCCAGTCCACTGTGTTTTGCATAAAAGAACTCCTCAGTATACAGCCCAGCATTCAGAAAGGTCTGGAGGCTTTCCAGTGGTATATAAGATGTCTTATCTTTGGGCACAGCAGAATCCTGATTTAAATTTTACTCAGACATTATGGATTAAGTGAAGCGAGCTCCAAATGAGAGCCAGTGTTTGTCTTTAAAATATTTTTAACTTTTTCACAAGAAAGTGATGAGACCAGTGGTGCTGTGCTGCATTTGAGATTTTCAGTCATAATTCAGTTAATATATGGATTTTGTTTTTTAAATTCCAAGAAGATGTGACGTCTGAAGGGTAACATACATTATTAATCGCTGCCAGCAAACACTGTGGTGCTCATGAATGCCTCTGCATTGATCTATAGTCTTGGTAAAAACAATAAATACTAACATAATACTCTGATTATAAACAGTTGGATCTAAATAAATGTGTGCTTCCTAGAATTAACTGGAAATTCATTTTTATATATTGTCACTTGGTCAGACAAAAGTCTGGCTGTGACAATTAATTTCTTTCTCTTGATGTCCTTTCTGACACGGCTTTCTCATATGATGATGTCACTGCAGTTATTTCAAAGACAGTTTTACTTCAAGCGCAAGGAGCTAATGATTTACATGTGTCCACCATTATCTGACTAAACATACTATCAAACTCTCTCCTGAGGGCTTTTCCTTCAAGATGGATTGGTGTTTCAGCGGGCTTTGATGGATAAAATGTTCAGATGAGGGATAACACAAAGCTTTGATCTTTATTTTGACAATATGGTTTGATTCATGGTTCATGTTGTGCATGATTTTACTTTGCTGTGTTACGGACTGACTTTCTTTTCCATGTTCTATCTGTGTCTTTCTGTCTGTCTGCACTTTTATTCTTTATTTTTCATTCTGCTATTTTGAAGGTTTGCTCTTAATGTGGCTTTCTGTTTTGTTTTTCTTACCCTTTTTGTTCTGTTTCCAGTCCTGACTGTTTTGATTCAGCTCAGCTGTGCCTTGTTATCCCTGCCTCCTGGTGTCTGTAATCTGTCACTGGCTTTCAGTTATTTTCAGCCATTGAAGTACCTTTTTTTGTCTTACTGCTTCCATCTGACCTGTTGTCTGAACTTTGTTGGCAGCGTGATATGGCCACACAATGCAATTCGTTTTACTAATGTAGTATTACGAAAACAATGTGGTGCACAGTTGGGCAAACCTTTGGTGCATGATACTAGCTCCTTTGGAAGAGCTCTTCTGGATGTCCTTATTGTTAAACTGGAGACAAAGACATTCATAAATTTCCACAAAGGAAACTTTCCATTTGATGTTGAACTTCTAGGTTGAACAATTTCATGAATTTGATGTATTTTTGAAGTATTATGCATGAGAGATGTTGATGAATAGAATTTGTGCAGTGTCTTGTCCTTTACCTTCTTAGTTGAGGTCTTGCTTTTGGTGGTCTTTAAAGCAGTAATTACAACTGCGAGTTGTAGTCTACAGAACATGTGGACACGGCTTAGATATAATATAAATTCACATTCCCACAGTCTCATGCAGAACCTAAAAGCAATTACTCAACTCTTATATTTGGACCTATAAAATCATCTGTTTTATTAAAATCATTTCCAATTAGGGCTGTGGGTGTCAGAATAAAGAGAGGAACATACACACCAGAAATGGTAACAGACAATTTGTCAAAGGACAAGGGAAAGATGGCACTCTGTGAAACTGAATAAAAAGCATAAAGCATAAATGAGTACCAAAATAAAACAGGAAGTAACTAATATGAAGGTTAGACAGTGGTGCTTGTCCAAGGGCCTATACCCACAGAGGTGCCACAGCAAACAACCAAATGTGTGAGTACTGCCCTTTCACTCACCAGTCATTTTAAAAAACGAATCCAAAAAACAGCTCCTAAAGTCAAAGTAATTCTAAACTGACACTAAAATAAAGTTCTTCTTTGGAGTGAGGACAGCTGTCGCTTTCCATAATTGACTTGGAAGCTTGTTTTAATCAAAGCATGCCACTTTAAAGTGTTTCAAGTGTCATGTCAACACATTTGAATATTTTTGCTTGGTATTTTAATGCTAGTTAGTATTTTCTCCTCCGCTTTACCAGAAAAATGAGCTGACTGAATCAGTCAGTTGAAACTTTATAGCGGTGTACAAGCCTTCTTCATCGGTGCTTCCTGGGTTTTCCTCCTATAAAACCTTCAGCCTTTCTGCAGCAGTGTACATCAACACTGTGCAGCCATATTTGTTATGTATGCTCCTTTCCAGATTAATGAATCCTCTCAGAACAGTCAAATTTAATCTCATCCCCTTTCTTCTTTTCTTCTCGTGTCTTTATAATTGTTTGTGTTTTATTCTTCTGACCTGCCAGAATCAATTAGCTGTGTTACAGCGGTACATTTCTTTTTTCCTCTCTTCATCCAAACAAGCTAATGTGATCACTGAGGCTCCATATTGTATAAGTCAGACACTTTCTTGCTGTCTACATTCATCCATCACATTAGAAATTCACTTTCAGTCAAAGCTTCCTGTTTGTTTTCATCGGCTCAGATTAGGCCTGACATTTAATTCCACCCTCCCTGACCTTTACAGTGATATTAGCAGCATTAGCAGCATTAACAAGCTGCCCCATGCTGAGTTAAAGGTGATGTCACATCCTGTGGTCCAGACCTGCTTGCACAAAAGTGTCAGGTTAAAAGCTTGAACCTCTTATATGTCAGGTTGTGAGGAACGGGTTTTATTGGCCTCCCGACTCTGTCTTATCTTTTATATAATGTAACAGAAATTAGGTTTTCATACGACAGTAATGGTGTAATTGAAACTAACTATAGAAGATAATGAAGAGTAGCGTGTTAAACACAACAGGCAGGAATTCTGCGTCATGTGCATTGTAGCATGTGCATTATAAAGTATCTGGTGGTAAATATTACAAATGAATTCCACCCACTTGCATGGGTTAATGTATTTTGAAGGCATATGGCTTTCACAGGGATTCAGCAATAGAGCGCGGACATTGAATGAAGGGAACGATACATTTGGAGTGACGTGAAACAAAGGTTCCCCTGTCAGAACCAAGGAAGATGCAGTTTATGGGTGGAGCATGAGACCTCTGGGCCAACACTGACTGCAGCATGATCACAACAAAAGATGCACCAGAGATCTTGTAATTTAATTGTAATATAACTTGTCAAGTAATTATCTGATAGAATACAATCTACAGAAATAATTATCTTGTGGGCATAAAGTCAAATAGTGTGTCTTAATTTGGGTACTCCCATTAGTACACGTCATGCAATAGAGACTGTATACTACAGTGCTTGTATAGCTGATGAATTTTAATAAGGACTAATATTTCTATTGCACACTTAAGATTTAATCTATATCCACACTGGAATTTTAGCCGGCCCATGAGTGATTGTTTTCTGAAGTGTTCTCTCATATCTGCGTTCGAGACACTGTGGATTTTTAAAAATGTATCTTAAACAAGTGTCGCATGAGAAAAGTGCAGGCACGAGTGACAGCTGAATGTTGTGCTGTTAGCTTTAGCTCTCATTTTATTGGTGAATCTCAGCTGGAACTCCATAGTTAACCCACATTTCCCATCATGCCTAGTTGTGCAGGATAGAAGTTGATAGAGAAAAGATGTTTCAGTCAGTTAGCGTGTTGCCACTGTGATCCTGAACAACAGTCAGACTCTCATACGGATGGAGAGTCACCCGAGGGCCGTTGTGTTGCTGTGCCAAACAGTAGTCCAGAAATCCCCAGATGTCCTCCCAGTTCACTGTTTTGAAGTTTCGAAACTCAAATTAGATCCAAACTCGAGTGTCAACTGTGGTAAATACACACAAAGAGAACAAAGCCTCTGTGTGAACTCGCTTTAATTTGACTTTCTGTTTTAAATTGAGTCAGATATTTCCTGTATGTGGATGAAAGTGTGTGTGTGTGCATGTGTGCATGTGTACGACAGAGAGAGAGAGAATGTGTGTGTGTGTTAGCAGCGACTGAATGCAGTCTTCCATTATAAATGAGTTTTGTGTGCATTGCCCCGTTCATCTACATTTATGCACGTAATCATGGAGTGTGTGTCCATTCATACTGATGTTGACATCAGTTTTTACCACAGCTTGTCTCTAACCCCGTCCTACTGTTGCCATCTTTCTCTCTTTCTGTGTGTGTGTGTGTGTGTGTGTGTGTGTGTGTGTGTGTCTGTGTGTGTGTGTGTGCATGGTCCCAAAGCCTCAGGGCTCCATCTGTTGTCATGCAGGGCATCAAGCTCCCCTGAGAGAGCGAGAGAGAAATGATGAGCTGAGATACAAATTTAAAGGGACAGAGGGAAAACTGCTCTGCACAGACAGATGACGGGCCATAAAAACAGAGTAATAGCAGGAATAATTTTAGCTTTTTGTCCTGTTAGAGACGAGCATTAAGATGTCAGTCTGTCTGTCCAGCTCTTCTTCTGCTTCACATATTCCAACATCTGCAGCTAAAAAAGTACAGAATGTATCTGTTGGATGATAATTAAACCAAACAGTGTCTTTACTATCTGGATGTATTCTGGATATAATGTATATGGACATCATGGAAAACTGGTCAGTAGTTTTAGCTACAGATGAGCATCAGGAATCATTCTTGCATTTCCTGGAAGTTCCCACAAACATCAATGGCATCACTTTAATAGAGTTCACTGTTGGTAGCATACTTTTATGCACAAATCAGATACCACTAAAATGCTAACCATGTCCTGTTTTTACTTTAAAGTAGGTGTAGAAGAAGAACATGTGATCATAGGTAAGACAACTGGAAATTTAAAGCACAAAAAAATTGTGCTTTAGTGACATCAGCTTTGATTTTAATCCAGATGTATAAAACCAATACAATTCATGCATAGTTACTTCAGGAAGGTCACAAAGTCTTGACACCCTTGCAATCAGCTGGTAATTCTTATAGAGGATGCTTTAGTCCACTCACAACTGCATTTATCAAAATTATTGCTACAATATATTTTTGCAGCATCATGCCCATGGTTGGTTCCTCAGAGCTACGTTACAGAATATATGTGAGTGTTGGGATTGATTGTCATATTTCCACTTGTATAAAATGCTCTCTCAGTTTGGATGCTAATGTTCGTAAACTTCCATCTATTGAACTATAAAGACTTTGCATTTACTTGCATTTGTGTTTGTCCTACGCACTTCATGGAGCCGTTCTTGACAGTGCCGTGTATGCACAATAATACCCAGTGCAAATGCCGAAGGATGGAATGTGAAACACAGTAAAGGTTCTCATATAAAGAATCTTTCTTGCTTTTTCATAGTTTTTTTTTTCTTTTATAAAAGAGTGACATTCATTGTTTACTGTTTTGGCCAAACTGATCATTTTTACTTGTCAAGCATGGCAAGTAACAACAATGGACGAAGTTCCCAACAAACCCCAACATTAACATGAAATATACTTAATTTTTCTCATGCTTGTAATGTTTTTTTTTTAAATCATCTGTACAGTAACTAGTAACTAGCTATTATACTTGTCGATTAAATAGATCTTCTTCCAGTGCAATTATTTTACTACAAAAATGCACTTCCAGGAGAGATTTTTAAATCACAGACGTTCGTGAAGCCATACAACTCACTTCAAATATGGCCTCCAGCTCTACGTAAAGCTTAAGTTAAGACTGCTCAGGGAAAACATTTGGCTACATCATGTCTGAATTTTAAGTTACCGCATTGACGTCAAGCAGAGCTCCAGCTGAAGTCACACACAGATGCAACAACAGCTGCAAAATTGACGTTTTAGGAAGCCAAGCCAATCAGATGTTATTGCTGACGATAACAACAGATGGGTTTTTTCTGCAAACACTGACTGGATTCAGCGTTTAGAGTGTGCAAAACTCTTCACACATAGTAGAAATCCATTAGTGACTTTAAAAGTTTTTTGATATTTAAAAGGATCCAAGTGAAAGTTATAATGTCAAAAGCCTAAATGCAGTTTTGCTTCAGCAGACGAGGCTCAGTCTCTGTTCTGTACTGTTGAAGAAACAGGATGGAAAAGTCACAAACCTTTTATTCCACCCATCCATCTATCCTGTTCTGCTTGTCCAGTTCAGGGTGGAGATATGTCTGGAGCCTATCCCAGCTGTCATAGGATGAGGGGAGCGGTAACTGTAAACAGGTCATCAAACAGATGCTGACATTTACACCTATGACCAGTTTAGAAACACCAGTTGACCAGCCATGAATGTCTTTGGGCAGCACGGATCATTGCAAGAAGGTCCAGGGTTTGAATCTATTGGCTCGACACATCAGCTGTGTGGAGTTTGCATGTTCTCCTTGCGTCTGTGTAGGTGGATGCTACGTCCAAAGACGTAAAGATGTTTGCATTGTAGTGTTAGTGTTTAAATTTGACAGTAAAGTAATGCTCACAGTTCAAGTTATTTAAGATTAACTGTGAAATCCACTGTGACTGAATTTCATTCCACAGAATCTTTCATTATGTGATGATTGCAGACCAACAGAAAGACCCCACGGCAGAGTCAGACTCACAACAGTTCAAAGGTTTTATTTACAATCTCAGTGTTAAATAGCAAAGTCAGCTCAACTGAAATTTTTGACTCAGAGTGGAGCAGCTTGCAATCTTTCAGTGAAGCTGGAAGGGTAAATTACAGAGTTCCCAGTCCAAACTGAAGTTAATCCACGAGGGTCCAGTAAACTAAGAAGGAGCACACCATGAGTCTCCTTGGAAAGGAGAAGAGAATGTGAGTCACAGCCAGGAAATTATTGTGAACATTTAGACTTTGGAGCCCAACCACTGAAGCAAGTGGAACAATCTGGCAATGAGTGGAAGGAAAGCCCATCCTTAAGTACTGTGGCTGATCAGGTAATGATGCAGGTGTGATTGGAAACCCCAATCACCGAAAAAGGAGAAGCATGAGACACTAAAGTAATCAATCTAAGTTTCTATCTTTTTAACTTGTAGCTAACATTGCTAATTTAAATGAATAAAGTGGTTGGGTTGTGTCACAGAGTATCTACTGGTCTAAGCAACACAAGACTATGAAACATTCTTTCCTATCGAGTATTTCCCTAAACAATCACAGGTAAAGGCTGCAAAAAAATCACATTTAGCTTACACGAGTGTCTCTTTCTTCTTACTGTTCCCCAACTCAGAGGGGAAACTCCCCATTGGTCACATCAGAGCTGCTGCCTCGGCCTTGTTCTTCTGTAGATCTCTTGCTGTTAAAAGGAAGTTCTTTCTCCCCACTATTTCCAAGTCCTGTTCATGGAGATTGTTTGAATGTAGTGTTTACTTTACAGTTCAAAGGCCTTGAAGCAACAGTTTTTGTGAACTGTTGTAATGTAAAATAAAACACATAATACCTTTTGTGTCTGTTGAGCATGGAAATCTGGTTTCTTGGGTAAAGTTGAAATCTTGACTCCTGGTCTCGTGGTTATTACTGACTTACGGTGTGGCTTTCCTGCTTGTCTGCCACACAACCCATCACTTCTACCGCAAAAAAGCAAAGAAGCAGAAATTTGAGTACATTTCATTTGTCAAGAAATGCACTGGGAGATTGAGGGGAGGCTTTAGATAATATAATTTTTAATTAAGTCAAGCAGAAATCTTGCAGCAGCAGAGTGAGCAGAGGCTCAGGTGATCCGACTGTCAGGAGAATTACACTGAATATCTGAGTGTGTCTGAACGTGTGTGTGAACACGCCAAGTGGACTAATGTGCTCTGTTGAGTTCTGGCTCCATCTGGGATCCACAGAGAGACAGCACCGCCTGAGGTCCAGCACACGCGCCGAAACACACAAACACACACCTACATTCCTCCACTTGTGTATCTTTTCCATCTTTTCTTTCGGTCTTTCGTTTTCTTCCTCTTTGTCCCTGGCTCTTTCTCTCATGCCATCGCCTCGGGGTGACACACAACAGCAGATGGACTAGACTGAAACGCTCACATGATCACGTGCACACATATTAAAACACACACACACGCGTGCAGAGCTGCAGGCCAGTCAGCTGTCTGCCTGCTGCTGCCTCAGTGAAGATGAGAGTCGGAGTCTTTTCCAGTTATCCGCCTCATTCAGAGCTGTTTGAAGGAATTTAGCATTAATATTCAATAAAGTGAGGAAGACATTCTTTTCCAGAATGCAGACTTTACAAAGTTTCCTCACAGAACAAAAAGAAAGTGAACCTATTTTACACTGCAGTACATTGTCTAGCTTAGAAAAACACACATTTCAAGTTTCTGATGAAATCCCATTGCGTCCAAAAGATGTTGAATTTATCGGGCTCAACTCTGGAGAAATGTATGCCGAATGATTCCCAGCCTGGACATCTGAAGTATATCCATTTGATGAATGGTGCAATCATAAATGTATAGTATTATTAGATGGAATATTTCAGTGTTGGAATCAAATAAAAAGTATAGGCTGGGGAAATAACACCACCAGTACTGGGGGAAAAAAAGAGTGAGGGATCTTTTTCTCTTAAAGCCACATTTGCATCACTAAAGTTGTCTGAGACTCACCGGGGCCCTTTTGGCAAATATTGAAAACTCAGAGTTTATTTCTTATGCCTGAATTATGCTTTTACTGTGAATCTTTGTAGAGCCCGTGATGTAGCTTTTGCACGTGGTCGCCAGCATTCATACCTGTGAGGCCTGCATCTGCAGCAATGTGTGCAGTTAGATTTTATAGGGAGGTGCACTTCAGGTTAGGGTTTCAGAAAGGTTTGCAGTTATGAGATTGCAGATTTAACACAGAAGCAGTAATACTTTTAAATAGTTGCTTCTCTTAATCTGAACCCGCAACAGTCCAACGGTCCTAAAAGTCCAAAGACCCTGAAAAAAAATGTATACTCTATTAAAAGTGCTCATATGGGGACTAATTACTCTAAGAAAAATAGTACATTAAATAAATTAATAGATACAATTTGATTTATATAGCACCTTTCTAGACAGAGAATCACAAAGTCACAGATAGGATAACAAGTCATAAAACATAAAATAGGCAAGAATTAAAAGGCAATTTTAAAAATATTTTTTAGTTGTTTTTTAAAAGTGACTACTGAGTCCACAGTTCTTAAGCTTTGAGGGAGAGAGCTCCACAGTCCAGGGGCCACAGTGGCAAAAGCTTTGTCACCCTCAGTTCTCATCTTAGTGTGTTGTATAGGAAGTAGGCCCTGATTAGATGTTTTCAGGGACCTGCAAGGAACATAGGGCTGTAGAAGATCAGAAATGTAAGCTGGTGCCAGTACATGCAAAGCTCTAAAAGTCAAAACCAGGATCTTAAAATGGACTCTAAATTCAATAGGAGGTCAGTGTCACTGAGAAAGCAACAGTGTCATGTGTGAATAATTAGAGGTTTTGGTCAAAGGCCTAGCTGCAGTGTTTTGCACAACCTGTAGACGATCCAGTGAACCTTTGCTTAGACACATAAACAGTGAGTGTGAAAAGACAAATGCATGTATAGCAATCTCTAGTTCAGAGCGAGATAAAATAGGGCCTAATTTAGCAACGTTTCTTAAATGATAAAAATAAGACTGAACAAGAGATTTAACATCCAATGTGAGAGTCGAGTCAAATGTTACACCTAAATTCCTGATAGAGTATTTAACATACACCGAAAGAGGACCAAGGGATTTTACTATCTGGGGTGAAAATCTGTCAGGAGCGCATACAAGGACTTCAGTTTTCCCCTCGTTGATATGGAGGATAATTAATGTTTGATTTATTCTAACCAGTCATTCAGAAGCTGGAGCTTAGAGAAATCTTGGGGCTTAAAAGAAATGTATAACTGAATGTCATCAGCATAACAGTGATAGGAAATGTCCTCAAAGGGGCTTATTATATGTTGGAGGGGAAGAACAATAAAGGCCACAAAACGGAACCTTGAGGGACACCATAAATAAGGGAGGAAGAGGATGACCTAAAATCAGAGACCACCACAGAAAAACATCAGTGATGTAGATATGAGGAGAACAACTCCAAGGCAGTTCCAGATACAATGTTTAAGCCTTTCAAGCATATTGTAGTGGTCAACTGTGTCAAAAGCCAAAATGCGGGCCAACATAAGTAGAACAGAACAAGAAGGACTGTTTCCATGGCGTGAACTCTACGAAAGTCATCTGAAACTAATCAAAAATGCTGTGTTTGTCCAGAACTGCTATAAGTTGCTTAGCCGCAACCTTTTCTAGAAGCGTAGCAATTAACGGTAATTTAGAGATTGGTCTGTAACTGCTCATAAGAGAAGGGTCTAATTGAGGTTCTTTTAAAGGTGCGAGAGCTAACCATCCATCTAACAGGGGACAAAAGCTTATTAAAATATAAGTTACAAAGAATAACATGGTGATCAGAAATGAAAATGTCCTCAGTGCAAATAGAATATCCAGACCCAGAGAAAAAAACAAAGTCCAGTGTGTGACCTTTGCTATGTGTAGGACCGGACACATGCTGAGCAAAACGAAAAGAAGCCATAAAGCTGATAACATCTCTGGCAAGGCGGTCGGAGTCATCATCAATGTGTATATTAAAATCCCCAACTATAAGCAACCTAGACAGCTTCATAGTGGAGGATAAGAAGTTGCTGAACTCTAATAAAAACAAACTATTTGGGCCAGTCGACAAAGTCGAAAGGATCCTTATTTCCAAGTTTTAGCAGCTGTAGCTCAAACAAAAGAAAATGTCCAATTTTCACAGAGCGGCAGGAGAAACGGTCTTGGAAAGCCACAGGTAGACCACCACTCCGGCCAGATATCTGAGGCTGGGTATCTGGTCGGGGTGGTGTTCAATGAGTGACGAATAGTCTGTCCCGCTGCCAGGTCTCAGTCAGAGAGACTGAGACCTGGAAATCCAGGTTTTTAGATAATATAAAATCGTTCAAAAGAATTATTTATTAGACAGAGATCGAGTGTTAAAAAGTGCCATATTGAGCGATTTAGAAGACTCATTATTTGCAGAGGCTTGAGTTAAAGGACGTAGATACACCGGGTTTGAGGGATCACGCTCACCGAGGGAATAAAAAGGCAGCTGGCAGGAGAGTCTGGATAAACCCTCCCTGAGGCGGCATGGTGTCAAAGAACCGGACCCAACATATCCAAACAGGGATGTGGAAAACAAGTCCCCCTCCATGGAGCTTTTCTGAGCACTGGAGATAGGGCACTCAGTGTCGCTTACCAGCCAAACCTGCCGCCAATAAAGCCTGAGCTTTACCTGAATACCTGCTCTTCATCCTGTCCTTCTCCATGGTCTTGAGGGACCACCGAGATCACCTGACGAGGATCCAGCTAATGGTGGAGGATGAAAAATGCCGAAGGAGGAGGAAGAGACATTGTAAGGCATTATAGAGGCCAATACATCATTGATACTAAGTGAGAACAGCAGAGCAGAGAAAAATAATGCAAAAGTAGAGCGGAATAAACTGCACCCGGCAGCGGCAGAGCCAAACGCAGGCGTCATCATACCAGGAGTGGAGTACCAAAGTTTTAATTGCACTGCAAGCATTAAGACTTTGCTACTGTAGGGTTGTGACACAACATCTGCTTTTCCCATAGTGCAACACACTGCTCCTTTGACTGCACATCTTGGCTTTTTCTCCAACTAACTGATGGGTATGGCAAAAGATCCAAGTCCAAACCAGTTTAAGTCAGTGTTGTGATTAAAAGCAGGACCTCTCACATTTTAGTGATCTGTTTGAGTTACGGTTTTACGGGTTTCTTTATCATTCACTGTAAAATCAAAATGCATGTAAGATTAGTTTTTTAATGCAACAGCTTCTAGTTTCTTTAACAGTTTCTTTATGAGGTGGTTAAAATGCAACCAAACTATAACCCCACCTGACTACTGTGGCCTACAAAGGACTTGTTAAATGCTAACTGGTTAAAAAGTGTCATTCTTGCACTAAGAACAAGTGAAATGTTCAAGCCATTACTTGTTTTATCTTAATTATAAAAATAAAAGTGATTTTCTGGAGTCTGCATGCTGATTGTAAACCTTTCTTCTCCACTCATCAGCTGCTCCTCGCTGCGTTTCTGTCCTTTAAAGATGCTCAGAATAAATTCTTTCTGTTGACTTTGTACTGCAGGCACAAAAGAGATGGAAAATGAATGAAGATGTTATCACTGTTATCCCCCTCTAAAGTCTTTTAGCTACAATTTCTTTCCATGACCTCACTACTGAAAGGTAATTTGGAGCCCAGTTTGTGGTTCAAAGGACAGGATGGATGAGCGCTGGGTCTCTTTAGGACACCGTCTCTGTTTCAAAGCAGTTTGGGAAACAGCCAGAGGTGAGGAATTTATTTCCAGCAGTGAGCAAAGCAGAGCCCAACCATCCAGGACCTCTAAGCAAGAGTTTAAAGGGATTATTTCCAAACAGCTAGAGGATGACAGTCACAGATGAGACTGGACTTCTTAGATCCTGAGGAGATACTGAGTTGAATTGATTTCAGAGAGGAGAGCAATGGTCTGTGGCCTTCACCTGCTAAACCATTCCCTCTTTGGAGGTTGCGTTGTTGTTGCGTCCTCAGTGAACCTGTTGTCACTTTCCTAAATGGTCAGATTGATGTTCCTGAAGTTTAACTGTTTTTGAGTTATACTGTGATCAAGTCTTCCCATCCCTTCATTCATCCATTCATCCTCTACTGCTTATCCTTATCAGGGTTGCGTGGAGGCCAGAGCTTATCCCAGCTAACATATGGCGAAAGGCGGGGTACAGCCTGGACAGGTTGCCAGTCTGTTACAGGGCTAACACAAAGAGACAGACAACCATTTGCACTTACATTCACACCTACAGGCAATTTAAAATAAACATTTAACCCCACTAACTTTACGTTTTTGGAGTGTGGGAGGAAGCCGGATTACCCAGAGAGAACCCACGGAAAGATTCAAACATTCAAACTTCGAACAGAAACGCCCCGGCCAGGTGGTGGATTCAAACCAATAACCTTCTTCCTCTTCTTGCTTCAGCAGTGCTTGCCACCACGCCATCGTGCAGCTTTGATGTCTCTCTTACCATTTATTTCATATATTTACTCTTAGAATTTTGGATGCTCATATAACCATCACCAAAAGAAGAATATGTTCAAGTCATCTGTGAGCCAGAAGCTTCAGCCTGCTTGTACTCCCTATCTTATTATGCTTTTATTTTAGCATTGTGATAATGCTTTATAATACAACAATACTACCCACAGCTCGTGACCATAGGTGAGGGTAGGGATGTAGATCGACCGGTAAATTGAGAGCTTCGCTTTTACACTCAGCTCTCTCTTCACCACAACAGACCGATGCAGCGTCCGCATTACTGCAGCCGCAGCACCGATCCGTCTGTCGATCTCCCGCTCCCTTCTCCCATCGCTCGTGAACCGAGATACTTAAACTCCTCCACTTGGGGCAAGAACTCGTCCCTGACCCGGAGTGGGCACTCCACCCTTTTCCGGCTGAGGACCATGGTCTCAGATTTGGAGGTGCTGATTCTCATTCCCACCGCTTCACACTCTGCTGCGAACCGCTCCAATGCGAGTTGGAGGCCATCACTTGATGAAGCCAACAGAACCACATCATCTGCAAAAAGCAGGGATGTTTTTTTTTAAATAGTTTTCCACCTAATTATAAATTATCAATTCTGCTTGTTAGGCAAATGTGTAAACTACGTACATGCTGGAAGTGATTCGCTGTGACATGACAACCAGAGACCACAAAGGGCGACATTCTTTGACTTCAGGCATTTATGGACAAAATAACAGCTGTTGATAGGAAGTTGGCGGTTTGTACTCTTCGTCAGCAAGCCTTCAGCACCGAGTCAATACTGGGTAGAGAGCGTAGTTAATACGTTAATGAAACATTAACAAGGTTGGCAATTAAATGCATATGATGACAGGACCAAAGTCCTGTGTTTGTTCTCTGTGCTCTCACAGCCACACAAAGTGAAGCCACATTGGAAACCCCTGACCCACTTTAACCCAAGCAAACAGCCATTTCATGCCTAGATGAAGCAAAACACAACAGTGAAACAAGCGCTGTGGTGAGCCAACTAGTCTGTTTATGCTTTAGTGTGTTAAAGGGTTAGCTATTAAATTAATAAAATAAACAGACAGACGATGTGCTCCTCATGAAAGTCCAGGCTGGGACTGTTGGATGAATTCCTCATTGTGGCGTGGTGTGGCTTGTGGCTCGGCTGCAGGGATCAGTGGCAGCTGATAAGCTGTGACAGAGTGTCGGAAGAAACAACAAAAACAAACCAAAAAAAACGTGTCGTAAAGTGCAAAGTGTGTGGTCGGGTCCATCATTCTGTCACAGTGGTGCCAGGATCGTGGCATGGCGGAACCACGACCGGCCCAGCCATTGGAGACGCTCGCCTGAATGGTGGTTGAGCTCATGGCTATGTGGAGGGAGCAGGCGGCTGTGTTTCACCACCAGGCGGAACAACTGCAGGACCAGTCCGAGCACCGGATGCAGCTGTTAGAAAGTCTCGTAACTCAGGCTTGTTCCTTGCTGACACTGCCGCTACCTCTACCACGGTAAGGTAGAGGGACACCGGTGGACAATGTCAGGGGAGGCTGAGGTAAACTTTCCAAGCTGCATCTGAGCAGTGGTTCAGGCTGAACCACTGCTCTCGCTGGTCTGTAGTCAATACTCGACCTTGACTGATGTATTTCAGAGGTGTAATTGATTTCTGCTTTTTTAAGCTGTCAGTTTCTCTCCTAAAGAAAGCGGAAAAACCTCAAGACGTGTATGATCTCCATCTATTGTGTGAGTGTGTAGCTATTAGTGTCACTTGAACATGAGGACAGAGCTCATTATCCAACACACACTCACTCACTGTGTCTTTAAAAGCACCAATTAGAGACATTTAATCACTGTACTTTCTGGGCGAGTTACACTGAGTTAAGTAGACAGGAGAAAAGAGAGAGAGAATCAGATTTGATGTGACTAAGCTCGGGCTTGTTAACCAACCTCTGAGACCTGGAGCCTCAACAGAGGCAGCAGTAGGCGTGTTCTTGGGATTGAAAGTCTGTAATATGTGATTTTCAGTTAAAAACTTGGGACCCACATGACTGAACAGGCGCAGTTAAGACTCAATAATGTGGAAATCATGCTAATACCATCTGACTGGATAAAAGTTTGAAACTTTCAATGTTTCAAAGTCCTGATAGTCAATCAGAACCATCAGAAAGGCATCTGATCAGCCCCAAATATTCAGCCAGAGTCATAAACTACCTTCTGTGAACCACAGGAAGAAGAAGGAGCTCTGCCACAACCCCCACAGTGCCCTGATGTCAACATCATAGACTCAATCTGGCATTGCGTTAGCAAAAATCGACACAGAGAAAGATGAAATCTACACAAGAATTGTGGAAAGTTCCCCAAGATGCTTGGAGCAATTTACCTGCTGAGTAACTTGAAGAGCCAGTTCTTCTAGGCGAAGGTGCTTTAAAGCTGTCAGTGCCTAAAGCCGTTGCACAGCAGTGTGATTTTTTTTTTTAAAGGATGAATTGAATTGTGCTGTCAGTCTTCAAGCTAAACTAAAAGTTTTGCATCTATTATGCAGAGAAAAACTATCTCATCTGGCTCTTTGTAGGGACTTCCAAAAATATCAGACTGCTCCTTCACTTTTATTCCTTGTCTTAATGTATCTCAAAAATCTCAATCTTGGAGATCAAATCTTTGTATTTATATTTTTCAGGTTACGTAAAAATAACTTGATTTGAGCTGTTTATGATGCTTTCAGTTAGGAATAAGAATCTCTGCTACATCAGTAGCATGGCTTCCAATTAACAGGATTACCCTGAAGTGACGGATAGCAACAAAACTTTGTCTAGCTCCATCACATGGTCACTTTGTTTAATATTTTGCTTTGTGGCTGAAAAAAGAAGAAGAGGGAAATGTTGTCATGGTAGCAGCCAAGACAAAGATGTGATTGGTAAATGTACTGTACAGGCAAAATAAATCTCCTGGATGGTATGTTTAAACCTTGACTATGGCATTTTGGCTGTCTCTGACACTGCATGTGTGAGGTCACATGATGCACACTTTAAGACTTAATACAGCCTGAACAAAAGAGTTATAAAATACATATAAAGGTGATACCTTAAGCAGCTGCCAGAAATCTGTAAACATGCTTGGTGGAGGTTTAACATGGGAGTCTATGGGTACTGACTCACCTTTAAAGCCAGCCTCAAGTGGTCATTAAAGGAACTGAAGGAAGGGATTGACTACACATTGTCATCCCAAAGCGTAAAATACCAATGATCGTCGCTGTGTTACGCGTTAGGAATGAGAGCGGGTTGGAATCAATCTATAAATGTGTTTTACGTGTAATTAATTAAGAATTAATAGTGCATGATCAGCTGAGATGACTCCAATCTCTGTTTAAATGTTTACGCAGCAACGACAAACGATCAGAGTGAAATTACTTTTTGACAGCTTAACTTGCAGATAAAAATATTTAAAATGTTTTTGTTGAGAAACTTTTTTCCAAAATTTCCCTCACACAGGACGTTTTTTCCTAGAGACCGCAGAGGACAAATGAAATCTCTCTCTCTCTCTCTCTGTGTGTAACTGAGTGTGACTCGTCCGGACAGCCAGTGCAGTGATTAAATGTCTCTAATTGGTGCTTTTAAAGACACAGAAGACAGAGCGTGAAGCTGAAGCAGCTATTTTAGTGTCACTTCAAGATGAGGGCTCATTATGTAACACACTCACACACATACACAGCACACTCTTTAGTGTATATGCGAGCAGTACTTTCTCTTTGTGTGCGTGTGCGTGTACGTATGTGTGTTACTGTCCTGCTGCTATAATCAAAGGCAAGCAGCTGAACGAATGATGGAAAATAGACTTTAAAGAAACAAGGCAGAGAAAGGACACAAAACCAATTCAGGGGAGACGGAGATGGAAAAAGATCAGCATCTTCTCAAAGATATGCTGTAAGTAACACAGACGCTGGTTCACCTGAGGAAACACTGATCGATTCGAGTATTGATCGGTGGTCTGAGTGGATCCTTCTGTCTCTGCAGTAATGAGGCTTCATGGGATTTAAAACTAAACTTTTAAAACACTTTAGTTGACGTCTACTCGGCAAAGAGGTGTGTCGAGTTTCAAAACCTCAGCAGGCCCCAGCGTGCTGGGAGGAAGCGTGCAGATGTAACAAAGTCAGAGTGTGTATCTTTACACTTTTAAACCGACTCTAACAAGCGAGCTCACAGGATGTTTTTTTTTTAAGTCGTAATGTTGCAGCTATTTGGCTTTAAAGCAGCCGCACTGCTGAAATGCTTTAGAAACCAGAGGCTTGTATGTAAATGTAGGTCTGAAAAAGTCTGTTTTTGAACTTTTTAATAAAATGTTCTGAATCATTAACAACTAACAAAAAAAACCTTTTCAAAGAACACAAGAACAATTGGACACTAATTTGTGGAAATCCAGTTAGTATCACATGTAGAAAGGTTATCTTTAAGTGCTCGGTAATTTCAAAACTCGATTAGACAATTTGTATCATATTTAATATAAGTTTTTAAGACCGATACTTTAACATGAGCAACCCACCCTCTGGTGGAGTATCTGTGCACTTAGGGAATAACAGGCCATTGAAGGCCATATTTGAAATGACTGCTTCCATGTGGTGGGGCTGACATTTTAATATCGACAGAGCTAGAGATGCTCTACAAGCTCACCTAAACAAGGTGGAACTATGACTGTTTTTTAAATCACCTATGAGCTGTTTTTTGATCTAAAATTTCAAGAATGTCCTGGTTCAAATCCACCAGCCTGGGGAATCTCTGTGGATTTTCCATGTTCTGCTCATATTTGCATGGGTTTTCTCCGACTTCCTCCCTCAGTCCTAAGGTATGCAGTTTGTGGGGTTAGATGAATTGGTGACTCTAAGTTGCCAGTTATGGTCCTCTGACTCTTTGTTTGCGCTGTGATAGACTGGTGACCTCTCCAGTTTATGCCCTGCTTCTTTGTCCTATGACAGCTTGGATATGCTAAGGGTCCCAACATGACACCACCGGCAGCAGCCGAACCATTTGGCCATGTTCGTTCTACCAAATTGTCACACTGCCATCTGAATGTTGCAGCAGAGAGTGAAACCCGTCAGACCAGGAAACATTTCTACAATCTTCTACTGTCCAATTTTGCTGAGCCTGTGTGAATTGTGGCCTCATTTTTCTATTCTTAGCTGAAAGGAGGAACACCTGGTGTGGGCTTCTGCTGCTGTAGCCCATCTGCTTCTGCTTGGACATGTTGTGTATTCAGAGATGGTTTTCTGCATACCTTGCTTGTATCAAATGGTTCTTTGAGTTATTGTTGTCTTCTTGTCAGCTTAAAGCAGTCTGGCCATTCTCTTCTGACCTCTGGCATCAGCACAGTATTTTCACCCGCCAAACAGCCACTCAGTGGGTATTTTCTCAGTTCACCATTCTCTATAAACTCCAAACTGGGCTGTGTGGGAAAGTAGGTCCCATTTTTGGTTTTGGATTAATCCACATCTGTGACTTAATGAGGTGTGGATTATTTATTTGGACCTAACGCAGGTTTTGATGGTTGATGACGTCAACATCCTTTCCTTAGGTTTGGGTCTGTGATATGACATGCCTGACTTTTTTGGAGCTTGACTAGGCGGGGTTTGTACCCTGTTGTGTTTGTTTGCGAAACTGAATCACAGCTCTGTGGGTACACAGATCAGTTACCATGACGACCAAAGTCATACCTGTAGGCAGGGGTGTGTGTGTGTGTGCGCGTGTGTGTGTGTGTGTGTATTGGGGGGGATTCAGGTGTGAGTGTTTTCATGTGCATAATGCGTTGGCTGGTGGGCCATTTG
>VURO01027118.1:0-11901 GCA_015108175.1 Pelvicachromis taeniatus
ATATATATATATATACACACACAAATTTTCCCCATTTAAAATAATGGAAATGAGATTAATCCGTTCCAGCCCTCCCAAAAAGTCCCCAAAATATCATAAATAAAACATGTTTTTAAATAAAAAACAAACATCAAAATGCTGTATTAGTAAATATAGTTAAATAAAAGATAAACCAACTTAAGCAAATATAACCTTACCTTGGCGGCAGATGATTGCGGCTGAGGAAGGAGGGAGGGAGGCACGATACGTATGGTACACGTACGGTAAAACTAAAACAACACTTTCTTAAACTTTAAACAAAACTAAAATAGCACTTTCTTAACTCCATGAATTGTAAAAAAAATTAATTTTCTAAACTTCAAATTTAGCCTACGTACACTTAGCATTACGTAGGAACGTATGATACATTTTACAATAATCATCTGTTTTTGCCTTTTTGGCTGCATTTTCAGCACCGTCACATAAAAAAAAAACCTAAAATTGCACTTTCTTAACTGTACGTACATATGGACGGACGTGAGCCAAGCAGGTGTCATCATAAAGGGATAAGCCTTTGAAACGGCTCTGGGTAGAAGTTTCCGGTTAAGAAAGGCGAAGCGGAAACTAGCGGTTGTTATATTCTGGTCTCATTCACGACAGACTCCAGAATATCTATTTCCTACCTACCCAATGGGGTAGAATGACTCAGGTTAACTCTCTGCCATGTACATCAACAGCATACAACCTAACGTTCCGGCCCAACACCAACTTACTCGTGTCACACTCTAAAACATCCGTGCAGCAACATAATCCACTGTGCAACAAATCATCTTATAAACAATAATGCACATTATTAACAGTGGTGACGTATCGGAGCTCGGCTCGCAAAATGGGTAGGCCTCGTACACCGGGGAGAAATTTTGCTCGGATAGCGACTCGTAAACCGAAATACTCGTATACTGAGCTGCTTGTAACCCGGGGTTCCACTGTATATGTATGTGTGTGTGTGTATATATGTGTGTATATATATATATATCATTCTATATATATATCATTCTATATATATACACACACATATCACATATATATATAGATAGATTGAGATATAGATTGATATATAGATATAGATAGATATAGATATATATATTCATAAGTTTTACACTCCAGTTTTACACTCCAAGTAAATGCTAAGCAGATAATTTCATATTATTGGAAGCAATAAATCCTCTATATCTTGAATTAAACACCATGGAATAAACACTAAGGCAGTCTAAGCCATCTTTAAGCCTGTTTACAAGTTTCATGTCCCCATAACAACATTGTAATGTGCAGCAGGAAAAATGAACGAAAAGTAATTTCCCTGAGAAATCCTTCAGCAGAAACTGAGCAAAGGGATTCACTTTCTAATCCTCTTTCAAAATGTCCATAAATGCTTTGGCATTGCTGACAGTGGTCATGTATGTCTAATCTATATGAAACTCTGACTGCATGTTTTACAGGCCCTGCCCTGCTCTCATTCCACCGTTCCCACGGCAACATTTCTTCCCCAGTAATCCCACCAATCTCATAGCCTGACTGTGCGGTCAGAGCGTAACCTGGGCCGTGTTACAATTATCAACCTTGGCCACATTGCATTGGAAGACTGCCACTTTCTTTGCTCAGCCAGAAAAACAAAACTCAGATCTCAGTAGATTCAACACACAAGTGTATAAGCAGCAAACACAAAACTGGCATTGCATATAAGTCAAATGTTGGTTCCATTCTTGGCATGTCTATCGGTTATGCAAGTCTTACGATAACTCTATAATTCGGATTAATGGTTAAGTAAAAAAAAAAAAAACATGTGTGTAAATGTTTAAAAATGATGCACTGGCTCTGCTGAAAAACATTGAAAAAAACATAAATTCAACCCTATTCCCACCTACATACGCACACAGCGTTACACATCCCACTCACTGTATTTGTTAATTTGGGTCACTGTGTCACCTCAGAGGAGACCAAGGTCCTCTCATTACCACTATGGTATAAGCTAATGCATCAATGTCCACCATGGGGGAAATGAAATAGACCAAGGAAAAAAAAAAAAGATAAAAAAAAAACTATGATTGTTTTAATGCAATTATGGGGGTGCTTCAACCTGGATGATACAGAAGAACTCTTTTATTTTACGGCTTTCAGTATGATTATGAATGGGGCAAAGAAGACAATGGAAGGCTGTTCTTATTGCTGAGAGGGTATCATTTCATTTCACAGCCTGGCAAGCACATTCACCGGTGTCTTGATAAGGACGGGATAAAAGATCAGAGGAGGTCAGCTCCAACCTGGGCACCTGACAGCATAATTTGGTCTGAGCCACTGACCACAACATTATCATATCATGGCAGCAGTTATCATTCTTTGTGTTAAACTTGAGTATAATGTATCAAGAGGCTGTTACTGGCCGATGCTTTTAGAGGTTTGAACTGAAAACTGCCATTGTATTGCAATGCGAAGCATGGCAAATAATTAGCTTCTAATAGGATGAGTTGAAAAATTCAAAAGGCAATGAAAGCAGGATGGATTATGTCACAAATACTGAAACAGATAATGGAACTTCAGGAGTTTACGCATACAGCCAAGCATGTCTTTGGACTGTAGGGTTAACACAGAGAGAGACAACATGGGAACACAGGGGATACATGCAAGCTCTACACAGAGTTCAAACTCAGATTTGTGTTACAATCTGAAATGTAAGGACACACTTCATTCACTTGATTCAGATGTCTGATTGATTTGGGTGATTGAGCTGCTGGGTGGAAAGATAAACGTCACAGGATGAACTTGTTGGATTTCTGACGCCTCTTAAAATTGTTTACATTTGACCTAAATTGTAAAACTTTTCCAAGGCAGTGGGTCTCTAAATGCAAGGCAGGGCAGGTCTCAAGCATGACAAGTGTGAATACCAAAATCATGTCTTTTTTACTTCTAATTAGAGTACCATGCAGAATTTTCTTCTAGTCACATTAGACTATCTACTGATATTTTTGTTTTTGTCGTACAGCTTGTGGTATTTACTCCAACCAGCATTAGTTGTCTTCTGCAATGTGAAGATTTTCATTAGCGTGTGCTCAAATATGGGACTCATATTTTAACTAATCAATATTAAAATATTTATATAGCCAAGAAACCTTTTTTGACACGTGAGTCTCAAATTATAAGTCCTGATGAGCCTGACCATAGGCCGGTGAAAATTTCAGGCTTTTATCTTTTATCTTTCTTTTTCTAAATTTTATATCTCGATAAAGATTTGATATACAAAGCTAAAATTTCACAGCAATTATTATATATGTTTAAACTTTGGACCATAAAAACTTTATGCAAATCAGAGACAGCTGAGCAGAAGGCCCATGATAATTTGAACTGGAATGACCCTACACCATGTGGCACTACTAATAAGTCAGGGAGGCAGCGTTCGTAACTACCGACGACATGACACAATGGAAAACACATGTACTGTCCAAATTAATACTAGTAACAGGGTTCAGTTTTGTTCTACTAATGAAGAAACGTAGTCACTGTTTCATCATAAAAGACCAAATGTAGTGAACCTTGAGCTGACCTTTCAGCAATTCTAAAGACATTGGAAATATTGGCTGCAATTTCCATAGTTCCTAAGAATAATGCTTTTATTTGCATTTTAATAAGATTGAAATAAATTACTTTTGTTTCAGAATCTCATTTGGACCTTTATTTTTACATTTTAGCCATTCAACCTTTATTCCCTTTTTAATATCACGTTTACTTGCTGTTAAGCTGTTGACACACTCCCCTTAAATGGAGCCAATAATTTCATCCATCCATCCATCTTCTTTTGCTTATCCGGGTCGCGGGGGCAGCAGCCCAAGCAGAGAAGCCCAGACCTCCCTCTCCCCAGCCACCTCCTCCAGCTTGTCCGGGGGAACACCAAGGCATTCCCAGGCCAGCCGAGAGATATAATCTCTCCAGCGTGTCCTGGGTCTGCCCCGGGGCCTCCTCCCGGTGGGACATGCCCGGAACACCTCACCCGGGAGGCACCCAGGAGACATCCTTGTCAGATGTCCGAACCACCTCAACTGGCTCCTTTCGATGTGGAGGAGTAGTGGCTCTACTCCTCCCGGATGGCTGAACTTCTCACCCTATCTATAAGGGAGAGTCCAGCCACCCTTTGGAGGAAGCCCATTTCTGCCGCTTGTATCCGCGATCTCGTT
This sequence comes from Pelvicachromis taeniatus, assembly GCA_015108175.1. Taxonomy (NCBI): domain Eukaryota; kingdom Metazoa; phylum Chordata; class Actinopteri; order Cichliformes; family Cichlidae; genus Pelvicachromis; species Pelvicachromis taeniatus. The sequence goes on from VURO01027118.1 coordinate 4,206, forward strand.
CTTTCAGTCACTACTCACAGCTCGTGACCATAGGTGAGGGTAGGGACGTAGATCGACCAGTAAATTGAGAGCTTCGCTTTTACACTCAGCTCTCGCTTCACCACAACAGATGCAGCTTCCACATCACTGCACTTGCTGCACCAATCCGTCTGTCGATCTCCCGCTCCCTTCTCCCGTCACTCATGAACAAGACCCCGAGATACTTAAACTCCTCCACTTGGGGCAGGAACTCGTCCCTGACCCGGAGTGGGCACTCCACCCTTTTCCGGTTGAGGACCATGGCCTTGGATTTGGAGGTGCTGATTCTTATTCCCACCGCTTCACACTCAGCTGCGAACCGTTCCAAAGCGAGCTGGAGGCCATCACTCAATGAAGCCAACAGAACCACCTCATCCGCGAAAAGCAGAGATGAGATTCTGAGACCACCCAAGAGCCAATAATTGATATGAAAATAATAGAATGTTAACAAATTTGATGCAGAAGTCTACTTTGATTTTCTAAAGTATAAAATAAGTGTGACTAATTACTAAATAATAAATGAGGAGTTCCTTAAATGAGTATAACCTGGATAACCCTGAATCAAGAAATACAAAGATTAGTTAGTGGAGAACAGACTGTGAGTCACTAATTCATTAACAAACTGTTTTTATGTACCATAACTAAAACGGATTACTGTAGTATCACCAGGACCATTACTTCCCATTGCTATCCTCCTGATTAACTATATTTTCTTATTCATGAAATTCATTGATTTTGTTCATCCTCAAATAAAGTTTTGTATACAGAGAGTTTTGTATGTTTATGTAACAGCTTGCTTATGTGGGCATCAATAGTTCTTTTTATACACACTCAAGAAATGCTTACAAAATTGTAATATATCACCAGTATTGATTGTCAGAGTAATTTTTTTAACAAGTCATTTTATTCCATACTGTGTTTACACAACAGTCACACAGCAGCCAGTCACAAAGTACTCTGAACAACAGAGTTTTACTCTTAACAAATAAAAACACTTCTTGTCCTAGAGCTTGACTTTGGCTTCCAAACGAACCGTCACCAGGGAAAAGTACCCTGCAAAAGTGCTAACATCAGTGTGCAGGCTTGATTGCTCAATTGCACTGGTGAGACACACCATACGGCTTAACACTACACACGCTAATGTGGTCAGTTGAGATGCTGCTGTAGTCGTCTTCATTACCACTGCTAACAAAATTCTGTATGCCGGTTGTTTAATATCCACGCGCAAGTTTGTTTCCCTTTTTCTGCACGCACACCTGATGTCTGCCATCACTCAGTAGTGACAAATAATTCGAATGTCCTCTCCTTCCCATTTCATGAAATAATAACTTTTGGTGTAGAATGGTGTGCTGCTTTTGGCTCACTTTGTATTACACCCTTGTTGCACAAAATAATTTATGCCATCTGCGTGGCATGCATTATCATTATCGTTAACAAAACCACCACCTCCTCCACTCCAAGAATGGAATCTGGTCATGGATGCCAACTTGCTTGTTCACAATGGATCTCCGAGGAACCATTAACCCCAATAGCAGCAATTTGTAAATACATTTCCAGCCAAAGATTTTCATGTGACAAAAGCACAGGAACAGAATAAAATACATACTATGGTTACTAAGGTATTTGGGCGATGTCTAAGGTCTGGTGCTTTTGTGGTCCCAGCAGGATGGCTTGCAGTTATCTGCTGTTTACCTTGCTTAATTAACCAAATTCCCCAGCCTTCCTCTCCCGAACAGCCACCTGTACAACACACCTAAGAACAGACGCAGATTATGGTACTGAGTCCCGAGAGTTGCTCAAATCAACAGCCTGTAATGCCTTCTCAGCTGGGACACGCTGATATTTGCTCTAAAAGCCAGAAAAAATGACAGCAAACATCCTCCGACTGTCACACAGGCACACAGAAAGACATGGATGCATCACATACACAGATGGATGTATGCTGCATTAACTTAAAACATGTAGAAAAATTATGAAACTTACGCATGCACACAGACTTGTGTTTGTATGACGCAAAACCTGTGCAATACACACAACTTTGAAATGGATTCCACACCTTTTTTTACACATTAAGGATTAAACAGAAATATTGAACAACAAAAAAGACCTTTCTTTCAACAAACTATAAATTATTAAGTAGCATGAAGGAAAAACAACTCAACCATGTGATAGATAATGCAGTACTTAGTACTTGGAAGCATCGCCTGTGCTCTAATTTAGTTAGATTACCATCTGTTTATTTGATTTTCCTTGCCCCATAAACTTGGTGTGGCACAAGCAGATTAAAGAGTGGCTAAGCAGCCTAAATTGCATGTCAAGAAAGTCCATTAATGGCCAGGAAAGGGGTTTGGGGAAGAGTTATTTGGATATGAATGGATCCATAACTAAAAGACATGTTTACAGCCCTCCTAATGGATCTCTGTTGTAAACTCATTTTAAACTCCACAGGATATCACTGCCTTCAAGTCTGCATCTTCTGCTATGCTTCCTCTGTCACCGAAGATGTGTGTGTGTGAGTGTGTATGTTTAATAATTATAAGAAATAACACAACTAATATTCCTGCAAAATGTAATTAAAATAGACTGGATATTCAACTGGGTTCAACTTTAAATTGCATTATTTATCAACAGTTCCCCAACTGATCTTTTTAATAAAAACAATTATTTGAATTTATGAAATGAAAAGACAATTTCATACAATTTAACAAATCTCTTGAAGAAATTAAATGCTACTCGATAGATCCAGGCTAGAATGGCATAGTGTCTTTATAAGAGTTACCACTATATATCATTTCAGAGTTGGACTCAGATGATGACATTTGTCCATTTGACCATTGTTCCAATTTTGCAAATTCATTTGCGTTTCAGCATCCCGCAGCAATTAGTCTGAAATCCTTTGACCTACTAATGCCCTCTACTGGGCTCAGACGCGTCTCAGACACCGGTAGCACTGTTGATACTCTTGAGCAGAGATGTCAAACTCATTTTTCATCGTGGGCCACATACAGCCCAGTTTGATCTTAAGTGGGTCGTACGAGGGAAGTGTAACAACACATTTAATCAACAGTATTTCAACCGCATGTCTCAGTTTTGCTACATGATCAAGAAATGCTTCTGTAGTCCAAAATGCATGTATTTTTTCACATATTCCAAAGACATGGCCCCTGAGCCTTATGTTATGACACCACTGCTCTAGACGTTTACTCAGTCCCGTAGAAAAAAAAAAAAAACTTATGAAATCAGTGGTTGTTGATCAAACATCACATTAATTCTCAAGAAATAATAAAGAACACAATTAACACACACTTAGTAGATTATTATACAACCATGTAAGTAAAGAGGGCTCTTTCTAGATGCCTTGCTATGTGCCAAAATCAAAACATTCCAGCTAGGTATTCTAGGTAAATGGACTTAAATGTACTGGTTCTTATTTACCGTATATCTTCCATTATTAGCCCCGGCGTTTATTCAAAAAATTATTCGGCCGGCCCGGTGTTTAAAAGGTCGGTTGTTGGAGACCGGCTCTTATTCCCTTATCAGACAGAATTGTCATGGAAGTGAGAGGGAAAAAGGACCTAGGGGCGGTTATTAGACTGAGGTGAAAAGACAGTGCGTTTACTTACAGCGCTCCAAAACGTATCCCAACAGTTCACAAATAATGCAATTCCTAATTGTGCTCCTCCTTTGCTCCCGAGTGTCTCCTTGTCTGTGGTAGCCCAGTGCACGAGTGGTGCTCCCCGAAACTTCTCTCCGCCCGACTCTTCTCAAGAGGAAGTACAAGACCAGAAAATTACAGTTAGCAGGTTTGCTAGCTGACAGTTCCAGTTCAGTGTAATAAAATTAAAAATAAAATTAAAAAGAAGAAGAAGACAGCACGTAGGGACTACTATTGGAGACCGCCATCTATTTGTCATGACATGTCTTCAAACCGGCGTTTATTAGAAATGGGCGTCAATACGAGACAGGCCATTATTAGAAGTTATACTGTAGCTCTTTTCTCCTCCAACCGAGCACTCATAGTGCTTTACTTAACTTGCGTCATTCACCCACTCACAGGCACTTTTTTCTATGATCTTTCTGTGTGAGTGCATCTACAACTTGGGGTTTGTTCCTTGAACAAGTATATTTGGCATGCAGACTGGAGCAGACGGGGATCGAACCACCGACCATTTGATTAGCAGGTGACCTGTGGCGAGGTTTAGTGTGTACAGTCCCCTATGAGAGATTTAAGCAGTTATGTAGTTGTCAGTGAAATAAGTGCCAATATATAGGGCCACTGGCTTATTTGATGGAATAGGAGTAACCATTCGCCTACTTTCCTGTTTTCATGTTCTGATTGTGCACCTCCAACTGGTAGTACTCACATAAAAGTAAAGGGAAACTAATTTCTATGTCTGTGTAATTCCCAAAATAAGGTAAAACTTTGGGCTCACCTGCCAGTCTTTTATGGTGTCTGGAGTTTGCCACATGCATGGATAATTATACTCTTCCAGTGTTTAATTATGATTCCATTTAAATGCCTTCATTTTAATTAAAAAAACAAACAAACAAAAAAACAAACAGATAATACAAAGAATGTCACTTTTCAATGTATTTTGACAGAAAATCATACTGTAATTGTTTTGTTTGTTTTTTAATCTGAGGAGGAGGAGATGTATTTAATGTAATGATTTAAAAACAATAATGAAGCAATTATTAATCAACACATCCGTTCAAGACCTTGAGTGCTGATATGCTTAGAAAATAACTTTAATTGGCTGCATGCGTGTTGAGTTCTTCAGCTGTTATGCTCAAGTGTATAAAACATACAATTGTCTTCCTTCTTTCTGAGCCATTCCTACAGTGAATATAAAAAGCTATTTGTTTTGTACTTTATTCCCAATGGGTCATAATAACAGATTTTTCTACTTCTTGGTCCGGCCTGTGCAATTTAGCATGGGAATTGAAAAATTCTTTATAATGGCAAAGCCAGTCTGGTAAAATAATTCAGTGGGCTGCTTTTTTACAAATACACTAAATACCCTTTTCTCTTCATTTTTGCTTTGCATTTATCTTTATTTAAGATAAATGTGCATTCTGTGTGCAAGTAAATAAGATCTTGATTCCGTCAGTTCTTTAGATATTAGTGGGGAAAAAAACAGGCAGTGATGGTAGCGGTGCATGTATGTGTGTGTGTGTGTGTGTGGTTTTGTGGGGCTGACTGGAGCAGGATCGTTGTGTCTGTGAAAGTGGGCATTAGAAGGTGGTATAGCTTTCTCAAGATTTATCTGTTTGGGTAGCTACTGCACACATCATGCACAAATACCTTGTGATAAAACACCTAACAGTGATACATAAAAGGCTGTTTATTGTGCTATGTTCTTGGACAAAGCCTCGGGTAAGCAGTTCAATACAGCTTCATCCCATCAGACCTTGGCACAACCACCCCACCCCCACCCCACGGAGATTCACTTGGGACATGGAAGAGATGCTGCCAACTGTAGACCACGGGAAGCAGGATGGAGTGTTTGTCTTGTGAGGACACCGAGCAACAAGTCCCAGTAAGTCATTTGCTCCTTTTGCCACCTAATCAATGCCCCCTGAGCCGCAGATAAACAAATGGGTTCCTCCTAAAAGGTCACGAAAGCCTTTACAAATTTCGGTGTTTACTGACTTAAAGATCAGTGTCATTCATTTTGCCACATAAGTGGGATTCTCTATATACACACAGACAGGCATATAATGCCCACGTAACCACATGTAACCACACATGCAGTGTACATGCAAGCACACAACTGAGTATTTGTGTGCAATCTTGCCTCCAAGGAACTATATCAGTGCCAGCATCTATCTTGTTAAAGGTGAAGTGGGCAGAGCAGGCAGTGTGCTGTCAACTTATTTTTCAAAAACCATAAATTCAGTGCATAAAACTCACTGGAGTAAAACTCTCTAAAGGGAAAAGTACATTTTCTTTGCAGTCAGACAGCAAGATTTAAAGTGTCAATAAATGTTCAACAAAGCCTTTTCTTCCCCGTCTTTTACTGCAAAACTGCAAGCATTAATTTACATTTAATATTCATACAGGTATTGCCAAGTAAATAAATAAATAAATATGACAGCAGCACTAGATTTAATTTTAAATCATTTGCAGTATATAAGTCAACTTTGACAAGTTTTCTCTTGCGTTAAAGACAATGTTCTTGTGCTTCCAGTGGCTGTTGCAGTAAAATCAAACAACAAACTTATTATTATCAAGGGACTTTCAATTTGAGGGTATACAATACATTTTAAGTATTATGTGCTAACTTCTCAGGGTGCCATGCTGTAATAGATTACTTCCACTATGATGTCAGCTGAAATGATAAAGTGTTATCATTCGTCCGTGACCCCGTAATCAATCACCACATTCAATTTGAAGCTGATGACATGGGAGGGGCCGGTGAACTAATGCCGCGACGAGGTAAATTTAGGACACTCTTCCCTGTTGGCTGAATACAGATGACCTCAAGAGGATAATGTTGGAATCAATGTTGAGACAACAGCTATAGATTGCCTCTGCTACCACAGGGGGAATGGTCAGCCGAGACATGCTTTTGTCTTATCGAATGCCAATGCGAACGCTTGAATTGTGACTCAGACATTGTTTAGTTTCCTCCCTGTTCTCTCAACTTGGGACGCTGATAATGATTTTCACTTTGACACAACAAGCCCTATGTGGATATCATGAAAAGAGCTTGAGTTAGGGCACATTCTGCCACCTCAGCAATTAGAGAAAAGTAAATAGTGACCATCAGACAGAGGTTTGGTTGCACAGCTAGACAGTTTGGTAATGAAAGGCGTGGCCCACGAGAAGAGGACAGACTGGTAGGAGACCCTCTGAGGGCTTCGTCTTCCTCGTGACATCTCTCTCTCTCTCTCCCTCCATCTGTCCTTAACTCACTATCTTACTATCGCTCCCTCTGCTTCATTTTGTCTGTCTGCTTTTTCGTCCTCTCCAGCAGAGCACGGTGTAATCTCCCGCTCCCCTGTGGGTGCGGGGAGTAAATCAGCACAGCTGGATCACAGGCATCAATCTCAGGCAGCCCTCAGGATGGGCCACTTGTGAGCCCACAGGGAGGCATTTCCTCTTCATTTCAAATGAGAGACAAATGTTGCAGGGAGAGAACAGCACCGCACGGCGGGGGTTGGGGTGGTGAAGGTGAGTGTGGAGGAGGGTGGGCAGGGCTGACAAAGGTGGCGGTGGAGGGGTGGGGAGGTTCAGACAAGATTGGCAGAGAGCAAAAGTGACAGGGTGTGGAAAGGAGACGAGAGAGAGCGAAACAGGAAAGAAAGTATACGCTGCAGAAAAATGTACAGTCAGCACTAACTCCCTGTCTGCTAATGAAAAAGTGCTAGTGGTGTGAGGTGATTTCACTTGTTTTCAGTGCAGCGGACTTTCTCAAAAACTGCATTGAAACTGAACGCCGTCCATGAGCGATTCACCTTCATGGCACGGAGTATTTTAATAGAGTGGGGGGTGGCAACGGCGGATGGAGATGGATATGATCTCCTTTGCCCTCTCAGATGAGGAGGAGGGGGGCAGAATGGGAGTCGAATGTACAGGACAAACCCTGCAGCACAGATCACAAACCCCATAATACAGCATATATATACAAAATATATATATTTTGTACATATATGCTGTATATGTATACATACA
>VURO01027130.1:15729-28607 GCA_015108175.1 Pelvicachromis taeniatus
TGCTTAGATGGGCTGTTGTTCAATTATTTGTAAAAAAAAAAAAAAAGAAATTATATAAAAAAAATCAAAGATCTGAGAGATCAAGAAAGGAACTGCATAAACTGCTTATAGGGCTCAGCGTTCTGTGCTACGCCTCTGAGCTGATCATGGAAAACAGGCCAAGCAGCATAACAGCATTATGAAGTTCATGTGCCAGTCCTTGTTTTAATACCTGCTAAACTAGTTTTCATAAAGTGGAACATTCAAAAATAAGTTTTAGCAGACATTTAATAAGGGTGTTTGTTTGTGTGGTGGGTGGGAGTAAGGGAATTGGGGGGGGGCAATAAGGATTTGATCTAAGAGCACATGTGTGACAAGCCCGATCAGAGGAGACTGGGTGGAGACAAGATAAAAAAACAAACAGTAACTGGTCCACAGGACGTTTGGGTGGAGCTGCTGCTGTTACGCAACAACAGAAACTCGCATTTAAACTGGTAATGTGAAACTTTGACTCTTCAGGAATTGGTTTTATTCTGTAGATTTCAGAAGCTTTAATGATGTAAACAGATTACACCTCATTGTGGAAACTACCACAAGTGTTTTAAAAGTCAAATCTGGTTTGATTTCAAAATCTTATGTGGTGCAGAAGCAGCAGTCAGTAATATCATGATGTTCAGTTTTACATCAGTAGTAACAGATAACAGAAGTAACACAGTGACCTCAGTCAAATACAGCACTGGTGTCTGTAAATATCCTCAATTTTTAAATTTATTTATTTTTTCTTAAATTATTTAGGATTTGTTGCCAGTTTCCTTCAGTGGTGCTAGTTTCAGTCATTATGTAAATGTCCTGTTTATAAGGTTGGAAACCTGCAGTCAGCGAGACTGAAGAAAACACTACGTCCAGATGAACACAGTCAACCTTCTGGGACTGACTTACCTGGATGATGGAGCATGCATCAAGATGAAACATCTGGGATGAAATGAGGAATTCTGGCACATCTGTAACTGCATCATTAATGGCTACTGAGATTACATCCTTATCAGGGAAGGTGTTTCCTATCTCAGCGAGTCAGCGTCAGACATGCACATAGTGCAACAGGATGGCTCTGTACTAAAAGAGTGTGTACTAAAAGAGCGTGTATTTAAAGCTCCGGCATCACTATGGCTACCCACTGAACACTTTTGGCTCATTTGAAACAAAAAATATGACCCCAAAGTAATGAGGAGCTTCAATCCGATTCTCAGAAAGAATAGGAAACTGCTCATTATGTGACTGCTTTAGTTCCCAAAAGCTTAAAAACTGCTGGCAAGAGATTACACACAAAAAAAACAATATAAAAAAATCTAACAAACCTCTGATATATAGACTTTGTACTGTTTTCAAAGGGTTTATTTGGAAGCAGTTGCATTCTGTTGATTAAATCATTTATGCGACTGAAGGAATGTTGTTGGGTTACCTGTTACAGGGTGTGACAGACACACAAGTAGGAAGAGTCGTCCCTGTAAGTCAGGCTCATTTCCTTATTACACGACATCATGTCTCTTACAGTTTCGAGTGTCTTGCCTTGTCTCGTGTGTCTTTTGTGTGTGTTCATGGTCCAGGCTGAATCAAGTGAGTTTTTATTATGATACTTATTTCATCAGGTCTCAGATCTGGATTGGTGTGTTTGTGGATTGCTATCACTTCAGTGCCTGTCTTTGCTTCAGCGCTTACTCTCTTGTCACTTTACGCTCGTTCATGTCTTACAGACGACTTGTGCTTTAGTTATGTGGATGTGTACGATGTCTCGTATGATGCTCAACGGTGTAGCAAATACTGCTGTGGCACATGCAGTCAAAGATACTGCTGCAAGGAGCAGACCAAGTGGCTAAATCAGGATTCCTGTTTTCCAAGGTGTGGTTTTCTATTTAACCTTTTTTTCATGATCCAAATGTGAGTGGAAATTAAAGCTGCCTTTTCATGTTTTGTTTGCAGTGCACCAAGCAATATCGGTATGATTGTGGGAGTTGTTGTAGGGAGTTTACTTCTTCTGCTGTGTGTGGTTCTCATCATCTGCTGTTTGGCTCCTTGCTGCCTTTGCTACATGAAATGTCGAAAAAGGCCCACCGAACGACAGATAAGTAAGCTGGTCACAGTTACAAGCAGCAACACTGTAGTTAAGTCAGCATATTATCCAGTTGTATGTTGTTGGAAGTGGGTTTCACTTCTTATAGATGTGTATCACTGTTTTGTGGGATTTTATGTGCCAGACACTTTCTCAGTTGAAAAGAGTGACTTGTGGGAATCAGATGTCTGATGCATGAATGCTCATAAAACATCAATTTGTCATTTTACTGTTCGAGTTTTTGAAAAGATTAGCAAAATAGTTTTTTTTCCAGTTGTCTTTAAACTTTTACTTTCAAGCTGAATGAAATCTTTGACTTTTTCCAGTTGTGATAAATTCCAACACACCTCAGCAGCCGCCCCACCCAGGCTATCAGGCTGTGCCTGCAGGCCCGCCCATGCCCACAGCTCCACCACCCTCCTACCAAGAAAGTAGTAAGTTGTTTCATTACGTTTGAAAACAATAAACATGCCAACCGACAGCTTTATCGGTTTTTAAAGTGGGCAGCAAGCTTAGCAGATGACACCCAGGCAATGAGCCCAGTAGTGAGGTGAAGCTATGTATCTGTTTGTGCTGTGCTTTAATATACACTCCATATAAACACCCCTCAGAGATTTTGGTCCATAGTCACATGACACCATCCCAAAAGTGTTCTGCTGGGTGAAGGTCTGTGGAGCCAATTTGAGAACAGTGATCTCACTGTAATGTTGAAGAAACCAGTTTGAGCTGTTTTGAGCTTGTGATAGGGCATGTTTTCATGCTGGAGATGGGCACACTGTGGTCTTAAAGGAATAAACATGATAAGAAAAAATTATAATGAATTTGTCCTGAGGTGCCCAAAGTGTACCAGGAAAATATGTTGTACACCATTGCACCACCAGCACCAGTCTGAACTGGTGATGTACGGCAGGATGGATCCATGCTGTTACTACTGTTTACATGGAATTCAGACCATAGTATTTTAATATCACAGTAGAAACTGAAACGTATCAGACCAGGCGAGCTTCTGTTGGTCAGTTTTGCAGAGTCTGTTTGAAATGTAGTCGACGCTTTCTTTCCTTAGACGTGAGGAATGGTGTCGTCTTCTGCTGCTGTCACTTATCTGCTTCAAGGTTCAACATGCTGTGCCACTCAGAGATGTTCTTGGTTGTAACAAGTGGTTATTTGAACTATTGTTGACTTACTATCAGCTCAAAGCACTCTGGTCATTCTCCTCTGTCATCAACGAGGCATTTTCACCTAAAGAACTGTTCCTCACTGAATATTTTCTCTTTTCCCACCACTCTCTGTAAACACTAGAGATGATTGTATGAAAGAATCTCAGCAGATCAGTAGTTTCTGAAATACTACATGCCTAAATGCACTGAGTTGCTGCCATGTGATTGGCTGATTGGTCACCAGTTGAACAGGTGTACCTAATATAGTGGTCTATGAGTGTACATTTGACAGTATCATCTGATTGCCATTAACAGAAAAGTGTTGCTCCTTCACATGATGTCTGACTAATTATCATTTAAAAACAAAAGTGAGCCGAAGATCCATTTGATTTACTGGACAACACGTTGCACCGTTCTGTTACTTGGATTAATAAACAGCTCTCAAGGAAATGACTGAATTTGTTGACCCTTGATGTCATTCGCTATTAAAATGCTCACATATCCTAACGAGTTAGAAAGAATAATTTTATCAATAATAATATAAACAAACAAAATATGTTTCTTTTGTCTGTTCAGCCAATCCGACTCATCCGGTGCTGCTCACCGGGCAGCCGATGCACCCTTTGCAACCTCCAAGCCAGTCTAATGCACCGCCACCATATTCAGAGGAAGTACAGCCAGCACCATACAACCCTTCTCATAATCCATAATTACGCATCATTATAATGGTGTGTAATGACAGATGCTTTTATGTTGTTCGTGTATGACCTTCACCTGGGTCCTTCACTCTGAAACTACAGACCTTCACTTGATTTTGGGCGGGTTTTTTTTGTTTGTTTGTTTTTACAGTTCTGAGATCATCAGCACGTGTGTGATAAGTTTATGTCCTTATTCAATACTCTGGATTGACCCTAGAATGTAATCCCTTCTAAGTTGTTAAAATCTGTCCTTAGTTTTCATCCATAACCTGCAAATAAATAAACAAAGAAAATCAGATAGAAGTAGAACCAAAAGAATGACATTTAAAGATGTTAAGAAATGAATGTGTATACCTTTGTATGCTTTTGTGTTTAGATAGTTTTCTTAGATAAATACAGTGTTTTTGCACCTGGTCCCTAATTGAACCTCGGCTCTCAAAGAAATGTGAAATCTGTGGATTATTTTGTGTTTACATGATGGTTATCGAGAGCTCCCAATCAGCATTCACACAATTAAATAAGTGTTCGTAATTTCTGACAATGTTTGTGTTGTTGCTTTTTGAAATTTTGCATCCATTTCTTTAATGGTGTTCAATTAAAAAATATAAACACTTTTTACAACATTCAGTGTTGAATTTTAGCTTCTTCTTCTTTTTTTTTTAATCAAGCAAAGACCAAAACACACATTTTAACTCAAATGAAAAGAAAACTCAAATGAAACCATTTATACCTTCAGCTTGCCCACACTGGCTGTGCTTGCCCACACTGTCCCTCAAATCTCAACAACGTTATGATCAGGTTGTGCTACTGAATCTGTAATGAAACACCATTAACACGAGTCATACTTAGCAAAACTTGCACAGACAACTTATTTTCGATGAGTAGGACCTGCCAGCAGAGGTCGCCCTTGCCCAATTTGTAGTTTGTATTTAAAAATAAAAGCATTGCCACACACAGGTGCTTTCACATGTGCAGTAGCCTGTGTGTCAAACCAATAGTTCATCAACTAAGAACAACGTTTTCTCTGTAAACTGCAAAGATTCTGTGAATTATATCACCTACTGTGCATCAGAAAACCGAACAGTAGTGATCTTCCAGCCATCAAGCTGCACGGCATTAAAAACATATGCTATGAAACACTTCTACACACCGCTGCCACTGAACACATTTCATGGTCTGATCTAAAATACAAGTCAAAATTCCACAATTGAAGAATAATGTCTAGAAAGGCCATCATTTTCTACAGGTTTAAATGCAATTAAAATGACTGAACATTAAAGTGACAAGAACTAATCACTGTGCAATAGACATTTGGCTGCTACATCTCATTAATGAGCATATGTCATAGCTTATTTATATAAACAAAAGTTATTCTATCTGCAGGATCTGTAATGCACCACAGCTTTAATCTCTCACTCTCACTTTGCTTCAACCTGGTGTCTTACAGCTTATCACTGAGTTACTGGGACACGAACAGCGTCTTCCATGATGCTCAGGAATGTGAAAAGTACTGCTGTGGGGACTGCAGTATAAAGTACTGCTGCAGTGACATAAAGTACAGCTTAACTGAGAAAAAGCAGGAACTCTGTTTCAGAAGGTGTTCTCTTGATTTTAGCCTTTTTTCCCTCCAGAAGTGAGTACAAACTACAGCTTTGTTTTTGTATTTGCAGGCCTGCTCGAGGGAAAAGAAGCTATCGTGTAGAGTATGTGGGAGTTCCTCTTCCTATTCTTCTGTGCACAGGTCTCATAATCTGCTGCGCGGCTCGTTGCTGCTACCTGAAATCTTTCACTTTCTCTAGATGTGATAAATTCCACCACTGTAGTTAACACAGTCTAACTCCTACATATTTGATGGCATCTGGATTCCATTATTAATACAGTCACACTAGGTAAAGCCAAAATTCTCCCAGTCGTGCACAATGAACTGGTGATTTTATTGCATTTGAACTGGTTGCTTTGGTGACTACGTCTTAAAAGCAACTTTGGTGTGTGAAGGCAACAATAAAAGAGCAATAAGATGACGTCAGCGTGCTAGCTGTCGGTAAAAGGGGGGTCAAATTGGCAATAACATGCAATCTGATAATGTGGTGATTACCTGTGATAAATCTGTGAAAATCACAAATCTATATATAATCAAGTCTATATACACAGAATTTTACACAAGAGTGACTGCAGTCAGTGCAAATCAGATTGTTTTAGTAAATTCAAACAAAATATTGCTTATTTGTCTTTTCAGTTCCAGTCACACAATGGAAGCCAATGCACTCAACCAGTCAGCCAGCCTTCTGCACCAGCTTTACATTCGGATGAACTTGAGCCCAAACCTTATCATAGGCCAAAATCTGTAAAAAAAAAAAACAAAAAAAAAAAAAAAAGGCCAAGATCCACAAGAACTCATCTACATGGGTCTAAAAAAAGGGACTTCATATTTCTGCCTAAGATACTCGATAACACAGAGTTCAGAAATAATACATGCGGCTGTGCTAATGCTAAAAGAGTAGACAGACACAACTGTGAGATAAATGAAACACTGGCGAGTTGATTACAAGCTTGCCGTGACCACTTAGCCTGATTGGGTAAGTGAATCCAGAGAAGGGAATTCTGGGAATGAACTTCGCACTGGTGTTATTTCTGTATTCTGGGACCTTTGCTCTGTAGTTACAGAGTCTCTGTTACTTTTTCACATTCGGTAGATGTTGTGTTGTTTTTTATTCTAGACCTGAGCCCAACTTTTATGTCTCAGTTTTACATCTGGTGAAAATGTGTCTTTTTTTCCCCCTTGCTGGTGCTTTTAGTGCCATGTCTGTTACTGAATTGTGACTCAAACAGAAGCAGCAATAAATATTTAATATATATTATAATAATATAACCTCTTGGACGAGAGCGTACACATCTATGATAAAGATGTGATAAAAATCAAGCTTGTACAAATACATACATATTCACATGTTTCTGAGCTCATGAGCAGCTATTTTTTCAGAGATACGTGGTCCTCACACGACTAACAACTACAAACATGATTTATAGAGTATGACGCTGAACATTAAACTGAATATAAAATAGAATTAGCTCAACCTTACACATCTGCAACAGAAATGTTAATCTATTTAACACTGAGCATTTTTCTGAAGAGTTGTTATAATTATTATTTTCGTATCTGAGTGCCTTTCTATAAAAGTCACTGTTACAAAACCACTATAAAAACTACAAAACATATATAACCCTTTTAATGAGCCAGGTACACCAGATCAACAGCTCGTGAATGCAAATATCTAATTAGCTAATCACATTGCTCCAATAATGCATTTAGCATCTTCTGATGGTTGCTTTAAATAAAACAATGTGCCATGTGACAAAACTCAAATCATGTAAAACTGGTTTCTTAAATATGAATGGTCTCCACAGCCACCAGATCTAAATCCAATAGAGCACCTTTGGGAAGTGATGGTAGATTTACATTATGGATGAAAACAAATCAACTGGGTGATCCTGTCATGTCAATACGGACATACGGAGTTGCCAGTGCTTTGTCAAATCTGTGTCATGAAGAGTTATGGCAGATATAAAAGTATTGTCACGGCTGCGGCAGCAGACGTGTGGTGTAGTGAACGAAGGACCCAAATGCAGGCGCTGCTTTTATTTGAGTGAGCTTCATTTTAAAACAGGTGAGAATACAGAATGAGCGGAGGTGGGAACGACAGAAACGAAAGAAAAAAACCTAAACTGGGAAAAACTAACTAAACAAATCTGAAACCATAACTCACAGGAACAAAACAGGCGCTCCAGAATCTTTATTCTTTTGTTCTTTATAACACAGACATACCAGTAACAAGCAGAAGCAAACACAGGGCTTAAATACACACTGGAGCAATCAGGGAATGAGAGACAGGAGGGAAACACAGCTGGGAGAAATCAGAGCTGACAAGACAAGGGGAAGCAAAACCAGACACACTACACACAGGACAGAGACTATCAAAGTAAAACAGGAAATACAACATGCACGCACAGACACGAGCTTAACACTAAAGCTGTGTCCCAATTCAGGGTCTGCGTCCTACGTGGGCCACATTTGTAGGCTGATTACGTCACAGCGACGCAACATAGGCTGTCCCAATTCGTAGACTCCTTCAAACGCGGCCGACAAATCGTCCTTCATTTCACCCGAATTTGAAGGATGGGTCGGGTGTATCTTTCGTGGCCCAACATATCTCAACCAATTCCAGTTTCCAACAATGGCGTCAGCTACTTTGTTTTAATAGTACTCTTATAGATTAATAAGAGTACTATTGGGTACTTGGTACAACAAGTACTTGGTACAACTATTGGTACAACACAACTATCTGGGT
This sequence comes from Pelvicachromis taeniatus, assembly GCA_015108175.1. Taxonomy (NCBI): domain Eukaryota; kingdom Metazoa; phylum Chordata; class Actinopteri; order Cichliformes; family Cichlidae; genus Pelvicachromis; species Pelvicachromis taeniatus. The sequence continues at coordinate 24,017 of VURO01027130.1, forward strand.
CACAAAATAAACTTTTAACATATTTTCAGGCAAGAATGTAGCTGTGTGAACTTCAAATATCTGTTTGGTTTATCAAGACATTTGCAGGGGTGCTCCAACGTTTTCAGAGGCGTCTGTTGCCCACTAACTCGATCGCTGAGCGGGTCGTCAAGGCTCACTAGAGCCAGTGAAAACAGCGGACTCCCGGTACATCGTTTTCAAAACCCCCGAGGTCAGTGATCGAGCTGATGGGTGGACGACGTCTCCGGGGGCATCGGAGCACTTTTGCCAATATATGATGTCCTGAGTAAATCGGTTTGTTTTCACTCAGCTGAATAAACATCAAACAGAAAACTGATTAAACAGAAGTGTGAGATGGTGGTGAATTTATTCCAGTGTCCTGTTATATTTTAGATAGCAAGGAGCAGACGGCTGAGTTCATTCAACTCCACCGAGACAGCTGGTGACACAAATCTGAAGGCTAGACCGTCCCATTTCACAAGCCTCGCACTTCCGGCCTTCTCGGTCTTCGGAGGACCCGGCCCACGTAGACCGCGAAGGCCGGGTCCTCCTAAGGATGCAGACCCTGAATTGGGACACAGCTTAAGACATCAGACATGGCAACAGGGAGGGAACACAGAGACACAGAAGGAGCTCAAAATACAAAACAGAAACCAACCCCTAAGAGGATCTTAACATCTTAACAAGAATGAACCTGAAACACAAGATAATAATAATCAAAACCACTGAGTCACAGACTCAGGGCCATGACAGGTATATAATGACGGTAAAACTTAGATATACTACGTATATAACAAATCGAAGGCATATCATAGTCTTCAATTCATTCTATGTAATTTCTTCCATTCCCTTCAATAAAAGATGAATATGCAAATGCAACAGTGCAATGCACACACACACACATATATAATACAGAAAAAAATAAGCCATAATAAAACATCTTACTTTAAAAATGAATTACAGTTAGTTTTTATATCTATAAACTTGTCATTACATGTTTGTATGAGAAACGCCTTCCCAAAGTACACTCAGACAGATATAGCATGCTTGGATTTAATCCCATAATAACCAGCACCAGCTCCCTCTTATAGCATCTTACACTGTCCATAAATCAATACAGTAATAGTGCTGACTGCGGCAATCTCAGTCAGTGAAGCAACGTGGGACTAAAACGGGAAAAATGACCCTGACTGTGTGCACTGCTGCTGCAGTCTACTGTCTAAAATAAGCCCTCTCCTTGGAGCGTGGCTCAGACTGCTAATGAGCACTTATGTGGGGATGCCAGTGTCGTCAATAGTGTGGCAGATAATCTTAACAGCCAGCCAGCTTCACTGATTCCTTTCTCCTTGTTGCTTTCTTCCTCTTTTTTCCACATTTTTCTGTCTCATCCTCTGAGTATGCTTTGTTCTATCAAAAGGCATTTTTGTCTGGCCTCCCGCCCGAGCTGCTTTTAAGATGTTTCAGCATTTTCTCCACATCCCACACCCACATTTTTCCTTCTGTTCTCAGTTCTTCTGGCATTTTTATCGCAAAATGAAGCAGCTCATCTTTCACATAATAGACAGAAGGAACACTGTTTCACTGAACATAAAACCACACTTTTGATCTGGTGTTAGATAATAATATCTGGGACTCTGCAGTGAACCAGTGAGCTGTGTCTGGGAGCTTCCCAGCGCCGGCTCTCGTTGTGGTGCTTCAAACAGATACCGAATGTGGAAACGCAAACAGCCATGACAGCTTTGCCTCCATATTTTTAAATCAGCTCCATTTAAGTTAACTGATAGCAAGTTTCCAACATTATTTATATATTAAAGTATTTTTTCCACTACAGATGAGTGCACATTTCCAATTAAGGTACAAAAGATAGAAGTGCCTTTTACAAAATATATACCGTATATCTTCCAATTGTAGCCCAGGTGTTTACTCAAAAAATTATCCGGCCGGCCCGGCGTTTAAAAGAGACCGGCGGTTGTTGGAGACCGGCTCTTATTCCCTTCTCAGACGGAAGTGAGAGGGAAAGAGGACCCAGGCGCGGTTTTTAGACTGAAGTGAAAAGACAGTGCGTTTACTTACAGTGCTCCAAAACGTTTTCCAACAGTTCACAAATAATGCAGTTCCCAATTGTGCTCCTCCTTTGCTCCTGAGTGTCTCCTTGTCTGTGGTAGCCCAGTGCGAGTGTTGCTCCCCAAAACTTCTCTCCTCGAGAGAAAGTAAAAGACCAGAAAATCACAGTTACTACATGTAACCCTCAAGTTATACTGACCAAGTAGCAGCTGTTAGACAGGAATACTTGTTGTATTTCTCTTTGTCGTACCAACACGGTTTCTTTTATCCATGGCAGGCAGACAGTTTTCATGCCGAATACATGTTTATGTCTTCTTTTCTGATTTAAATGGGATATATTGACCGAAATGGTACTTGTCTCTTAAAGCCTTCGTCTGTTCATCCATATAAAGATCAGAAGCAGGACAAATAACTGGGCTACAAACATTCTCCAGATATCTCTGAAACAGCAAATTCGTCCTTGGCCTGCTTGTCTCCTCAGGCTGATTCAGGATATCTCTGATGCTCTTAGCTCTTATGATTTACTGTGAAATATTTTCATGCAGTTCTTCAAAGGGGAATATTAAAATAGAGTCTAAACCTATTCCGTTACTCCTGCCACAGAAATGGGACAGTTCCTTTAAAAATAAATAAATTAAAGCATCTGTGAAAAGTTGTTGGAGATGTTTTTGATTAAAAATACCAGGTATGAACATCTTTCTAGGGTAATAACTCACTTGAATGTTAAATGTGCTCATGAAAGAAATTACTCAGTATATGTGCGAAGTCATTTTTAAATCCCCCATAAGGGCAGCAGGGGGCAGAGAAAGTTTGACAGCGAGTTGATGATGCCAGCGGGTCACATGAGACGAACTGAGCCTGCTGGAATCACACTGCCACAGACACTAATCCTGAGCTTGTTTTAAAGTTGAAGTCAACATGATGATATTTGACTTTGATCAAAATGATCTAAAACTGAAATCTTAATTATAAAAACAAGTTCATGAGCAGTTCCTTCATTCTGGATTTAAGCTTTAAAACAGAAAAAGGTCTTACAGTTCAGAGTCGCTCTGCTCAAATGCTACACACACACAAAAAGGATGTCTGTGTTGCTTTTTTCCTTTTAGTGTTTTTGATTGCAGCTCAATCACTGAGCCGTGCAAAAAATTACACTTGTCAGTATAATGTATGTGTTGACTCGAAGACCGTATATATTTTCCAGTAGTGGCCTGTCTCTTATTGATGCCCGTTTCTAATAAACACCTGGTTTGAAAATGTGTCACAACACGCTGGTCTCCAATAGTAGCCGGTCTCCTTTAAGTGCCGGTCTGTAGTAAACGCCGATCACCAATGACCCACCGCCTTTTCCATACGCTACTACTCTTTTCGTACCATCTGGGCTACCGCCCTCCTGCAGTAAATCGTACGGCAAATATCTTTTTGTGTCAAAAATGCGTTGTCATCGGATGCTATCAAGGAAGGAAGAAAGTCAAAATGTCCATTCCGTCTGAGAAGGGAATAAGAGCCGGTCTCCAACATTGGAAGATATATGGTATATCGAAAATGTCCATTAATTATGATGATATTTAACTTTTTGTCCACATGAAAAATATATATTGTGTCAAAACTGGCAACTTTGAAAGTCCTGCTCAGGCCTCATTAATGCGACGTCAAAATTCACAATCAAACGAACCCATCCCGACAGGCACCCCGATCCCGGGAAACAGGTCCTAAAAATCTGTAAACTTGTCCCAAGTATGCCACCTGTTTGTGTAATTAATGTGCAACTGTTTGCGTGATATTTGTTGAGGTGACACGCTGACAGCTGCACGCAGATTTGACCTCAGAGAAACAGAAATCTGTGTGGGTGTAGTCACACTTTGTTAGAGGGAGTATCTGCTGCTGATTATGTCCCTGTTGGCACTGCTTAGTCACAGTGCATACATTATTCCCCTCTGTCGTGTCCTTTTCAGTCACCTTTCTCATTCACCATGTGTTAACAGATCTCCCTGCATTCAACCATACTTGTTATTAATCTCTGTCTCTCTTCCACAGCATGTCTTTATCCTGTCTTCCTTCTTTCACCCCAACCGGTCGCAGCAGATGGCCGCCCCTCCCTGAGCCTGGTTCTGCCGGAGGTTTCTTCCTGTTAAAAGGGAGTTTTTCCTTCCCACTGTCGCCAAAGTGCTTGCTCATAGGGGGTCATATGATTGTTGGGTTTTTCACTGTATGTATTATTGTAGGGTCTACCTTACAATGTAAAGCGCCTTGAGGCGACTGATGTTGTGATTTGGCGCTATATAAATAAAATTGAATTGAATTGAATTGTCGTTTCAGGAAAGCTGAAGGCCTCAAATAAAGTTTTCTGGGTCACTGTGCACATGTCTACGGAAGCCGAGAACGGCCGAAAACGTTAATATTTTTTTTTTATCTCGTTATCACGAGAAAACGGTTTTGTTTTCTCGTGATAACGAGATAATTATGACAGCTGAGGTGCAATCAGCTGTGTGGCGGAGGTGTGGTCTTTGGCCTGCTGCGGTACCGGAGG
>VURO01027133.1:15038-28683 GCA_015108175.1 Pelvicachromis taeniatus
CGTGCGCAAGCACACACACACACACACAAACGCACACACACACACACACACACACACACACACACACACACACACACACACACACACACACACAAACACACACACACACACACACATGCCTGCAGTGTTGGACAGCACCTATAAATACACATATGAGATAAGCAGAGGAATTCAGCCACATGTGAAAGGTGACAGAAGTGGAGAGCTGCTGTTGTGTCATGTGGATTTATGCTGCACAGGTACAGGTGATGTAAACATAGTAAAGCACACAGTTATTATGGGTTATTATTACTGTTACAGTATGTGAGCCTGTAGATGGTTGTGGGGCCCAAGCATGAAAACAGCATGAGCCCACCTGTCTCTGTAGCTCAGGTGAAGATCTCAGCAGCTTTGAATCTTTTCTTTACTCACTAATTTGTTTATTTAACAATGGACTTTATAAATGCAACCATTTTTACATTGAGCTGACCGCCTGTTCTTGAGCGTCTTGGTTAAAAAGATTGATGAATGCCCTCATTGGATTTTCCAGCAGGGGCAAATTTGTGATCGAGATTTCAAACAAAGTGAAACAAACAAAAGACTGTAGCTTGTGAGAAGAATAACAGTTGTATGAAATTCTCACATTAATATTTATAATTCTCACATGAGGACCGGAGAGCTGAAGGCTGTGACAGCCCAGATAAATAAGTTTACCCGGCAACAAATGAGACAGAAATTACACACAGACACACTGTAGATGTCTGTATAAAGGTGTTGTTTATGTGTAATCCAGATTAGGGAAATCCTCTCCACGCACACTATGGAGAAGACCGTGTGTGACGGTTGTTCCCAAACAAATCAGGCATGAATCAGACGGTTTTCTATTTCCGTCTGTAAAAAACAATATCAACGACCAGTTTTAACTCTGTAAATAACGCCACTGTTTCCATCTGTTTTCTTCAGATATGCAGGTTTACAAACGTACTGTTTCAGGCTATAATAAGATCTGTGAAATGTATCTAAAATCAGTCACTTCCTGCTGAGCATCAAGCAGCGGATAATCGGAGCATTTATTTGTAGTTTCAGAGTCAGATTTCCCCCCTTAGGAATAAACAGGTTTACGCGTTTAAAGGAATATGTTTATGAAATTATTTGTGTTGTTATCAACAGTTAGAGAAGATGTTATAAGAGATTAGAATTATTAATTCAAAATTATACCTTAAAGCAAAGTTTGCTGACTTAAGCTACTCTTTATATCAGAGAGGATAATTGTACGTGTTCACCGGGGATGCGAGGAGTCCTACTGCTGCTCCTCCTCAGCTATAAACATGCAGCTCTGCTTGACTGGAATATGTATTTCAGGAGAAAGTTGTGTAGCTGCTGAATATGCTTTGATTTTACATTATAAGATCATAATTTAAAAGTTTTCCAGAGGCAGGAAAGTCGCTTCAGGAGCCCCTGAGTTACATAAACTGGCCAAAACTCAAGAAATGTAATGCAATGCTGCCAGAATGATCTGAACAGGGGTCCCACTGTGATCCAGGCACAAAGGGCAGCAGATAAATTCACACTTAACACAAAGTTTTTTATTTCAAATTGGCACTTTAGTGGGTTTTTTTCCTCTCATGAGTAGTTATTCACTCCTGACTCTGCTGATTGAAAACAGATCTCTAATCAGGTAAAAAAAAAACAAAAAAAACAAGAAAAAGAACAATAAGCGCACTCGGTGAATCACAGTCTGTAGGCTGTGGCTGTGCTGTGCAGCTCTTACACGTTTAACTGTAAAGACGCCGCTCATTTTCTGCAATTTCTACCAAATTTGTGCTTCTTTGCAAAGTGCGGCACACTCAGAGCAGCTACAAAGGAGCTCAGAGGTCAGGGTTTAAAAATAAAATATCAGAGCTGAAGCTGGGCCTCCAGTGCTTAGATTACCAGCCTCCTCCTTGTATTTCACAGTAAAACAGTTTGTATTTCTCCAGGTGAAAAAGCACAAGTGGCAACAGCAAGTTAATCTACAGTTATTATAAAGTGTTTTCAACATCATTTAAGCAGTTTTTTCCTTTCCCACCAGACACAAACATCTCTTAGACTGCAGAGAAGAAACTGTGAGATTCGTTACTGCTCCAGAAATTTAATAATCAAATTCAAATTCAAATTCGAAATGGTAAAAAATGTAAAATGTTTATGTTTGTAAATAAGGAAATAATCAGCTCTCAGTCAAATCCTGTGGCAGCGATTCAAACTGAACTCTATTTCTGTCCAGCTGCATGTTTACATTAATAGCTTTCAGAGTAATCTATTACACATATGGGCTGGTCCACTTTAGTCCAGAGCTTTTATTTAACCACATTAGGCAGGACCTTCTCAACGTCTTTGTGATAACACCTGAACTCTTCGCACTATCACTGAAACTTTCATTCTAATACTGCGGAAACTTTACTTATACAGGTTCAGGAATCTGGATCAGCGGAGGGACATGTGACCGTTTCTGACATCTGATATCTTTTAAAGTTTTATTACTCATTCAAAAACATTTCAGCTCACATAAGAAAAAATTATATATAAAAGTTCATAAAGTGTATATGACATCAAACATGTCCGATCATGTGACATTTATTTAGTTCTGGCAATTTAAACAATATGAGTTCACAAATGTGTCGTGTGTGTGTGTACCTGTTTATTTATTTATTTATTTTGTTTAGAAAATTCAAATTAAATATAAATTCCTGAAAAGCAGCGCTGAGAAGAACAGGAAGGTATTTAATGACGTTTTAAAGAAGCTGCATTTAGTGACTTTGCTCAAACTGATAAACACGAGGTATATTTGTTGGTGATGGTTGTGTTTGGAGTTGGGGGTGGAGGTGGAGGTCTGCTTCCCAGTACGGTGGATGACGGAGCAGCTGCTCGCACCTCTAACCTTGGTCCCAGATATTTGTGACAGCTGAGCCACACAGAGCAAAGATTATTTTCACAGCACTGAATCACTTCGTTACCAAGTTTGTCTGAAATGTTAATTTGAAATCTATTACATGTTAAAGTAACTGATAGATGGATTTGATTCTTTTTAAACAGATGACAGATGGATTTATATGAAACAGAGTGGGGTTAGTAATATTTGTGACAGACCACGTTTAGTAAATTAAGTTTGCAAAACATGCGTTTAAATAACGCTTCAACATTTAAGTTAAGCTACTTTCAGCTGCTTCCTCTTTCAAAGGAGTCACCGCAGAGGATTAGGCTGATTTTTCATTCCTGATTCAACCTCAAGGGGATTTGTGTATCCTGCTGGGACTGAAGTGGGGATCTTTCACTTGGTAGACAAACAGAAATAAATCACTACATTGTGTTTAATCTTTAAAAGGGAATGAAATTTAGTAAGATTTCAAAGCCTGCAGAGACTGAAGCTACTCTCCTAAACTAGAAAAAACTGGTGGGCTTTTTATTCCATTAGGATTTAGGATTTGGGCATTGTCTTATGAGGAAGAACAAAAGCTGTTAGGTGTCTAACTTAAAATGGCTTAATTGGATTTATGAATGTGATAAAAAAAAAAAACAGCAGTTCCTCTTACGACCACTTGAGGCTTGCACTTAAAGTGATTGAGTCCCCATAAACTCCCAGGTTAAAACATCCGGCTTCACAGCAGGAATAAACATGCTTCTTTATTCTGTGTATAGTTTCTCTCTGAGGGGGTTAGGGGCGTGGCCACCTTCACTGACAGGTATCCCAATATAACTGTTGGGACACAGTAACCAGTTGTTACATTGTAGGCGTTACATTTGCCAATTAGAATGAATAAAACATGGTATGCTATAAACAAAGTTCAACACAGACAGACTTTCCTTGTGTTAACCGACAAAACCTCAAATCCCAGCTGGAGATAACAGGTATGATGGTGCTTATCAGCTCTCCCTGTCGGGCTTCCATTATCACATGATCATAACGATAAAATGGTGATAAAAACCAGTCAAATGCAAAACTCTTAAGTCACAGAAAATGGTTACTCTGGTGATTTATCACACTGAGCAGTAAAATAAACATTTTATTATTGAATTATGTTATCGCAGAGCGCTCTCAGTGCTGCTGTTTACTTCTGATGTGACGGCTGCAGCTCAGAGCTCTGATAAAGGAAACCACTTTAGTTTGTCAGCAGATACAGATGCAGGTATTCCTGGTGTGTGCTCTGTGCTCCGGCAGCTGCAGCTCCAGCTGTGTTTGGGTTTCATTAATGTTCAGATTAACAGCTTGGAGGATCTATATTGCACTTAATACCTGGGTCTTCCAGACTATTTTAAACTGTGAACATAACCTGCTCTTGACCAGTTTCTGTGTTAAATTAACCAGGTATAAAAACACTGAAAGCTTGACATAGCTCGCTAAGCCACTAATCTCACTTCATCGCGCACCCCTTGGGGCCTCTGTGCCATGTTTATGGGATTTTTATGGGACTGAAAAACGCATTCTTACTTTATTTGAAATTTCTTAAATTAGCAGTTTGCATATTTTCTAAGATCAGGATGTAAATGATTGTGTTTTGATGGCTCTGCGTCGCCGTTGCCATCAGACTGTCACAGAAACCCTGCACAGACTCACAGATCCGAACTTCTGTGTAGTGATTTCACTCTTCTTCTTCTGATGTATGAGGTTATTAGCAGCCGGCTAATCGCTACTGTTTCAACTGTTTCAGGATGATTGCAGCACTCCAAGTGACCATTTGTAACTGGGAGCTTCTCCTCTTCATATGACACCAACAACAGCTGCTGCTCTGTCCTGTACTATCCTATCTCACACCCGCGGCCCGTCCTTATGTGGAGCCCAAAGGTGCTATTTAAGGGAGGAGGGCGGATAGAGCGGTGAATCATGTATACGTCTGTGGTCTCGGTGGTTTCACTGCAGTTATGTTTGAGTTGTTGGTGTAGGAATACTTTTTCCATGAGGCTAGAAGTTAACCAAGCCGTCTTTCTGATGAGCTGAGAGGTTTGAGAGCATCAGGTTTCAGATACAGTAACACTGGTGGTCACATCAGAGGCTGTTGTTGAAGATTCAGATCAGCCAAAGGAAGCACGAGAAACAACAGAGGCAGAGAAACACCACCTGTCAATAATTTACACTAATATTCTGAAAAAGCTTAAATCACATTAATAACATGTTGGAGTTACGCTAATATATTTTAACTTTAACAAGCACACATTCATCATTTTTGTCGAATATTTTGCTAAACAAAGGAAATGCGGTCTTACTGAACATGTTCTGGAATGGCAAAAAGGGCAAAGCTGACATTTCCAAGGTCGCGTGGTTTTACAGCTGGCAGAGCTCAGAGCTCAGGATCAGGTCATGTTTGAACCTGGCTCAACTCATTATCAATAAACTGTGAGCCAGGAACAAAGATCACCGTCTCTGTTTATCGCCGCACGTCCACAACACTTTAAGACTCTGCAAACAGAGCAGGGAGGCCTCTGCGCTTGTGTCACTAACGTTTATAACCGGGTCTGTGCGAGCCTCACTAGTTCACTGCATCACGCACGAGTGCAGCAGCTGATGTAGAAAATCACTTCATATACAGCACAAAGCAGACTTACCGTGTTTCAGATGAGGAGATTTTATCAAAAGATTTGAAACTTGTTGTTTGTCCTCCATCGTCACAGAAGGAGAGGTTTGTCAGTGTAAACCAAACAGTGCCAGATAAAGATAAAAAAACACAGACAGATTCTTTGCAATACGGTTTGTTATTATTGTATTTTATTTATTTAGGCAACATTGTAAATGTGGCCGATAAGTACATCATATTACCACCTTGCAGTTTTTGAAGCTCTGGAGACAGAAAAACCCTACTGAATGATTTACTTCCTGTAAAATAAAAACATTATGTTGCTATCTTAAATATCATTAAAACATTTTAGGCAGGGGTGTCAAACATGAGACCCGGGGGCCAGAATTGGCCTGGTAAAAACTCCAATGCAGGCTTGTTGAATGGTGTTGAAAAAAATGAATGAGGGCATTTATTTTGGACTTTTAACTGTATTTTCATAAGTTTTATAGTTTGTTTGTTTTTTTATCCCAATAGATATTTATGCTACACCAAAGTTATTAAGTAATAGGCAAACTAATAAATGATGTAAAAGTTCCTGTTTTTTTTTTTTACTATCTACTGTAGAAATAATCAGTTCTCAGTATAAACCACCCAAACCAGAACAAGTAGAATCTGAAAGCTTTCAGTAAGAAATGTTTGTAAACAATATTGAAGACCAGTGGCACTAAAATATTTATGCATATATTGTCACCATCTGGTTGAAGCAGACTGTGTGCAGTGTGAATAGTGGACCCAAATGCAGACAAAACAAAGCGTGGAAACAGGCTTAATATTAAGTGAAAGTGAGCCATTTATTGCAGGCTGGTAAACAGAACAAAAACAAAAGGCAAAGACACAACTAACAGTAACCTAAACTGGGTGAGCTAAATATACAAAACCTAGAACAACAACATAAACCTAGAAACCTGACACGAATTCATAAACCTGGAAGGATAGCATGGCACGGAAACAAAGCAGACGATCGGATAAGGAATGAGAGGAAACACACACACAGGAGGTGATCAGGGGAAGTGGAAACACATGGTGGAAACAGCTGATTAGAATGAACATAATGACATCACAGGGGAAGAGTAAAACTAAACACATTGAAGATGGAACCACAAGACCTCTTCAAAATAAAACAGGAACCATAATGAGACGCAGTCATGACAACACGAACTTGACAACATAAGACACGCAGACATGAGACACATGAAGGGCGAGGGTGGCTTAAACACAGGGGTTGAACACACAAGGGGACTCTAATAAACAATGAACTTTAACGGCAACCTAGGCATAATAGAAATGAACTAAAATAACCTAAAGAACTTAAACATAAATGTAAACATCAAAATATATTAAAAACTCAAAACGTGACATATATCATAAAAAAGATAATATTGTTTTAAACTAAAAAGAAGCAACAACACCCTCCATCCTTCATGCATAATGCTCCTTTTATATATATGGAGGTGTGCAGGTATATGTGTATGTATATGCATACATATGTATATGCATACATATGTATATTAAGTGTATACCTGTATGTGTGTGCATGTACATGTCTATACATCTAGATACTTCTAGATATCTATTACATAGTAATAGTAGTGGTAGAATAGTTACATTTATTCTTGCATATTTCCACAACCCTCTATCCATAATCACATACTGTGTATGCTACTGTTGTATATAGTGTATTATCTTACTTATTTTCTATTTGTTTGTATTTTATTTGTATTTTTTTTCTTCTGCTATCTGTACCTGAGCTGAGGTGATGCACACATTTCCCTAAAGTCTTATCTTATCTTATGCACAACTGAACTTATATGCTTTCAGTATATCCAGGAGGTCCCCTATCCAACATTTCTACTACTTGTTTATTTCAGACACCTTCTAACATCCATGTATCACCTCCTCTCAGTCGCCTCATTGGTCTAGCAGTTTGTAGAGCTCGACTCATTGCGAGCATGACTAAGATTCCCCGGTTGCTGTGTGGGTGAAATACGGAGAGTGTGATGTGGAGGGGTGGGCCGCTATAAAGCGCAAACACCACCCTGAGCCGAGCCCCAGGACACACGCAGCTGTCATTCACAGCTACAGGCGTGGAGTTTGTCCTCGTGTGAGCCTCTGCGGGATTTGGAAAAGGTTCTGAGGATCAGTCAGTGTTTGTTGTGTTGTGTCAGAGTACTGGTCATCTGTCAGTAGGCGCGGAGTGATACTGAAATCTCCATAATACAGAGAGTTTTGTAAAGCGTGTGGTTTTTGTGTTACTGTAAACAAAAATGTAATAAGTGGATCCAAAGTGCTTCGTCGTTAAGTACAAAATATAAAAACTGTGATGTTAAAACAACAACAATTTCAGTCTTAATGAAAAAACTGTGTGAGAATAAAAGCAGATAACAATAACTACAAAGGATTCTGCAACCGTATGCTAAGCAAAGTGAGGCCTGGTCAGCACTTCGATTTGAGAGTACCTGGGAAGAGCAGCTGCTGTAAACTTGTGGTCAGCTGTGGTGAAGGAGGTAGACAGTTCACTGGGCAGTTCGTGGGTCAGTCATCAGCTCCCCCAGTCTGAACGTCAAAGTGCTTGGACAAGATGCTGAACTCCAAATTTCTATTTCTGTTTTCTTCCAGGTGCTGTGTGCTGTGTTAGAGTGAAACCACCAACTTACCCAGACATCTACACACACTGATCCAAGGCTGCTCACTTTATTTCTCCTGAAGAAGATCAAACCAAAGTGTTTGTGCATTTTATTGTAAAGGTAAGTTATTTAATAAACTCAGTCATTAAAGTAAAGATCAAATAAAACAAAGTAAAACAACCGCATCACCCACAGTCCAGCGATGCCTCCCAAGAAGAAGGCCTCCCGTCCGAAGAAGGCTGCTGTGGAAACCATCTCTCAGGTCACCATGGAGACCGTTTCAGCCACCTTGAAAGTGGAGAACCGTGGTGACGGTGTTGTGGTGATGGAGAGCGGGGTGAAGAAGATCGAGCAGATGGCTGCGCTGGACATCGCTCAGCTTAACAGCCTCAACCTGCCGCTGCCGCCGCCTGTCATCAAGCCCGGAGAGAGAGGCCTCGGCCTGGGCAGCGAGCTCACGCGACCACTCCACGGCAACGCCCTGCTGGAGGAGCTCAGCAAGATGCGCCAGGAGAAGTTAGTTTGATGCTGGCTGCTGTATCACACTGTAAAACACTTTCCACTGGGTGATAGGTGTGCAATAATTTAACTTTAGGTTACAGGCTGCTGTAATCCTGTAAGATTCAGGCACAATTGTGACACTAAAACTTCAAGGAATTGAAAAGCTTTTATTACCACTTTGTAATAAGTGCCAATACAGCATGATACAGTATAACTTTCTTAGGCTACAGCTATGTTTGAGTGCATTAAAAAATCCACATATTTAATTAATCTTTCAATTAAACACATCAGTGATTCAGTTATGGTATGATACAACCTGGAGAAATTACCGTTCAGTACTACACAACTTCTTCTTCTTTGTTCCTGGCAGGTTCCTGACTGATCTGGAGTTGGCTTGTAAGACAAAAGCCTTCGATGTCCACAAACTGGTGATCTCCTCAGTCAGCCAGTACTTCAGGGAGATTCTGGCCAAAGACCCCGGCATGAAGCGCCTCGAGCTCCCCTCCCTTTCGCCTCTTGGTAGGTTCAATTCGTGTTAAGCCAAAGCTGTGAGAGTGTTACATGTAGCCTTTGACTGACTATTTTGCGTGTGTCTAAACGAAGCTTAAATAAGATACTTCCTGGCCACAGACTTTATGCATCTCATAACGTTTATCAGGCCAAATGTAGAGCTTCTTCCTCCCAGTTTGTTACAAAGGTCAATCACTGCATCACTAATACTGATGCTACAGCAATAATAGTTTATAAATCTTAAAAGAAAAGAGTGTGTGCACAATCATAGTTTAGTTTTCTGTCTTCTGTAGGGATATGTTTTTGTTATTAATTTAACAAGCAGAAAGAAATCTGTGTTTTAAAGTATAAATGACAATAAAAGACGTGAACAGTTGTGCATTACTCCTACTGATTCATGACACTCCTTATCTAAACAACTTTTTTAACTTCTTCAGTATATGTGATGACTCCCTGTCTGCAGGTCTGGCCAACGTCATCACCTTCGCCTACCTGGGTCGCGTCCACATGTCCCTGTACACCATCGGCTGCACCGTGTCCGCCGCCGCCACCCTGCAGATCCCGCAGCTCCTCAAGATGTGCATGGACTTCCTGCTGGCCGAGCTCAACGTGCAGACCTGTGTCTACATTTGGAACATCGCCGCCGCCTATGGCCTCCTGCCCTTGTGCGACGCCGCCCGCCGCTTTGTGCTGGAGAACTTTGTGAAGTTCGCAGAGACGCCGCTGTTCAACCAGCTGACCCTGGAACAGATCTCTGCCTTCCTGCAGGACGACTCACTGCTGCTGCCTTCAGAGGTCACCGCCTTCAAGGTCAGACGTCAAGCATCATGTTTATTTCGTTCATGTACCTCCAGCCAAATTAATCACAGCTGCGGTTTAATCTTAAATTTATTTGAATCCAAATTCTACTAAAAGGTTTCTTACTGTGAATTTGGGGGAACATAATATCAACTTCTCACGTCCTCACTAAGAAGAAGTGCCGGATCTTCTAGGAGGCGACTCCTGACACTTCCAGAGTTAACTCGCCGACCCTCTGGGATTTCTATTTTCATCCAGGACTAAAAACAGACCCCAGACCAGCTGTTGAGAACCCAGCACAGACCCATCAATCCAAACCAGTCAGCTGCAGGTCAGCCGTGAGCATAAGGCCCAAGTTTAACTCCTTGCCCGTTTATTAATATAACGCCACATTTAAAACTGAAATAGACAAACAGCTGAGAAGAAGTGATTTTAATTATAAACTGGACCATATGTGAGTCTGTGAATATCTCAGCAGCTACGTTAAACTGGTACCATCTCCAGACTGGTTTATTAGCACAAAAAATTACACATACCGAATCTAAACCGTGAGTTATTATCACAAATTATATTAATTAAACCAAAATCAGAAGTGCCAAAAAAAAAAAGCCATATGAAACCTGATTCATGACAAATGGAAATCAGGGTATGCCGCCGCCGCCACCCTCCAGTGCTGCCATATTCTTACAGGACACCCTCCTGTAAGAATATGGCAGCACTGGAGAATGAGATAGTTTATGCAAAATCTTTAAATCTCTCATATCCAGTGATGTCATCTCCTCCTCCAGCTCGCCATGAAGTGGCTTGACTTTGACGCCTCCCGTCAGGTTCACGCCGCAGAGCTTCTGGCCCACGTTCGCTTTGAGACCATCCCGGCCAGCGAGCTGGTGAGCCAGATCCAGCCTGTGCCCCGCATGATGCAGGACCCCCAGTGTCACCGCCTGCTGGTGGACGCCATGAACTACCACCTGCTGCCCTACCAGCAAAACACCCTGCAGTCCCGACGCACGCACGTCCGCGCCGGGCATCAGACTCTGCTCATCGTCGGAGGGCGTCCGTCTCTCACCGAGAGAGCTCTGAGCCGAGAGGTCGGTGCTAAAAATGGGGAAATATGAGTAACAGGACAAGTGGTTTGATACTGGGGGTGGGGTGGACTTCTTTGCTAGGAAACACACCGTTTGCTAGTTTTGTACTCTTTATATTCAGTTAAAACTAATGAGATACCAAACTGACCTTTGACCTTGGCATTTAGGTGCTGTGGAGGGACCCTCGTGATGGAGGAGCCACCTGGCGCCACCTTACCCAGCTGCCAGCAAAGAGCTTCAACCAGTGCGTGGCTGTGATGGACGGTTTTCTGTATGTGGCGGGAGGAGAGGACCAGAACGACGCCAGAAACCAGGCGAAACACGCCGTCAGCACCCTCAGCAGGTGGGAGCAGGAACAACCAGCAGGAGGTTATCAGATATCTGATTGTAGTGACTTTGATCCAAAATCATGTCTCAGAAAAAATTGAAGTAATAAAAAGAATATTACTGCAGAACATCTGGAAAAACATTTATAATCAATACATCAACAAGACTTTGAGATCAGTAATCCTTTCCTGATTCTCTGGTTTTGACTGATCCGATATATTAGAGCCCCACTTTGCCCTGAACGAGCCTTTCACTGACTCCCTGCTCCTCTCTTTCCCACCATTAGATACGACCCTCGCTTCAACACCTGGCTCCACTTGGCCAGCATGCGTCAGCGCCGCACCCACTTCTCCCTGGCTGCCAGCGGCGGTCGCCTGTTCGCCATTGGCGGGCGCAACGTGGAGGGTCTCCTGGCCACCAGCGAGAGCTACCTGCCCTCCTCCAACACCTGGCAGATGCGTGCCCCCATGGAGATGCCCCGCTGCTGCCATGCCAGCGCCACCCTGCCTTCCGGAGACATACTGGTAACCGGCGGCTACCTCAACTGCGCCTACTCCCGCTCTGTGGCATGCTACAACATGGAGACCGACACCTGGACTGAGAAGCCTCCCATGGAGACGCCCCGTGGCTGGCACTGCTCCGCCACCCTTGGAGGGAAGGTGTACGTGGTGGGAGGAAGCCAGCTGGGGCCTGGTGGAGAGCGGGTGGATGTGCTGTCAGTGGAGGTCTACTCTTCTGAGAGTGGATCGTGGAGCCGGGCCGCCCCGCTGTCCCTTGGTGTGAGCACTGCCGGTCTGTCCCCGTTGGCGGAAAAGCTGTACCTGCTGGGCGGCTGGAATGAGGCAGAGAAGCGCTACAAGGCGGCCGTACAGAAGTACGACCCGGCCACAGACAGCTGGTCTATGGCCGAGGATCTTCCTGAGCCCACTGTTGGAGTCTCCTGCTGCACCCTGACGCTCCCGCATCGTCAAACACCACGCCGGCAGCAGCACCGCAACACCCCGGGTCACGAAGACCAGCAGCAGGCCGCTAAGAACCGAAGCAGAAAGAGCAGCATGTCTCCATCACAGAGCAACACCGCATAGGAACACAGAGGAGGAGAGAGACCAGGGCAGGGC
Organism: Pelvicachromis taeniatus; assembly: GCA_015108175.1. Taxonomy (NCBI): domain Eukaryota; kingdom Metazoa; phylum Chordata; class Actinopteri; order Cichliformes; family Cichlidae; genus Pelvicachromis; species Pelvicachromis taeniatus. The sequence goes on from VURO01027133.1 coordinate 27,569, forward strand.
AGGGACAGGTCAACCTCAGGACAACATCTGGATCATGTCTGATGTCCTTTCTGAAAAGTTTAGTGAACGTCACAATTTAACAAGAAAACAGATTATCTTAAAGGCGCATTTTGTAAATTACTATATTTTTTAAAAGTTCAAAAACTTTTTGAACTAAAGTTCTGAAAAGGATGTTAAGCTGCTATGACTTTATGTCCAAAACATATGTGTACTGTGTGGAAGAGATATCAACTAAAGGCAAACTAGGGCCGGGCCAGATTTTTGTGTAATAAGACATTTGCTGCAGCAAGTCAGCGTAACTTAACCAGCCATTCATTTCATTAATTCTTATCTTACTTAATGTGGCTGTCAGGAAAAAGGCAAAGCCTGTTAAAGGCATGGAGCCAGTTCAAAAGAAAGATCAAAAGTAAAACATCAAAATTCAAATCTCAACAGACATCAGTAAAGTGCTGCCCCCTGGTGGTGACAGGTTTAATTAAAGGGTCATTACAAAAAGTGCCTTTAAACTGCCGCAAGTGCTGAATAAATGACAAAATAAACGTAAACATTGGAGAAAACATTTGCACAAACACTAAAGTGTGAATGTAGACAAGGTAAAGTCACACTTTTGTGTGAATATTAAGTGCACATTAATAGAACTGAGCATACTCAGCAAATGTTATTGAAACAGCCATGGTGACGTTGCTTTCAGGTACGGCAGAGACCACAGACAGTCGAGGAGTTAAATAAACATATCTTTGTTTTTTTTGTATATTAAAACGTCTGATCGACAGTCGCACATCTACTCCATGTTCGCAGACTACTACTCCCACACTTTGAGCCATCACCATTCATCTGCAACTTTAACTCATCTTAACTTACGTCTAATTTGACTAAACTAAAAGTGCCTCTCTGCACCGACGTCAGCGTTTCCTGAGATGGATGTTCAGTAATAAATGGGCTTGTATTTGTCCAAATTAACGTCTTGAAAAACACATTTCTGTCGACATGTGTGCGTCCTCCATTTTTATGACTCAAAGTTAGAATCTGAGCCTTAGTGATGATGAAAACAACCACAGACCAAAAAAAAAAAAAAAAAAAAAAAAAAAGAAAAAAAAAAAAAAAAAAAAGGGGGG
>VURO01027137.1:2073-17627 GCA_015108175.1 Pelvicachromis taeniatus
AACCACCTGTATAGTGAAGAAAACTTCAAACTTGTGACTGAAATGAATGTAAACTATGACACATCTTGTGAATGATGTGTCATAAAACGATTCAATCCATCATCTTGTGAGGGTGAGCTTGCAGGCCTGCCATTTATATAGCACTTTCCTGTCTTCCTATCTAGATCTTTCCTAAGATCGCTTTCATAGTCAGCCCAGCCATAAAAATAGGGTTGAAAAGTAAGAAGACATATGGTCAAAGGCAAAACTAAGCAGCAGCCTCTGTAGGTCCTGACCTCTAATGGCCCCTAAATGTACATCATTAACCACGATGTCACTTTCTGACACGGCTGTCGGTCAGTAGCAACTTTTGCAATTATAATTAAAATGTTGCAGTCAGTTAAGCCAGCTGCAGTGGAGCCACAAAAAGATAAAATACCCCCCTTCACAATATTCATTCACTATTTAAAAAAAGACAAGTTAGGAGTGAAAGATCTGTGAAACTGTTACCACTACACAGCCACAGGACACCAAGCAGCTTTGACAAAGCAGCGTTACTTGGTTCATGACACCTGTATGGCTAAAGTTTAGATTTTTACTTAAACAAGTATAAACTAATATTTATTTTACTCTACATTTGCTCACACAAAAAAGACAAGTTATTGTTTATTCAGCTTGAGTAACGCATACGTTACAGGAATATAACGTTGGCATTCATCAAACTTTTGCCCCCCAGGCTGAACAGATTATTCTACCTGTGGTAGTGTCTGCATATGTAGTCAATAATCAAAATACACTGTTTTTCAACACTGCACCACAGGGAGAAAAACTGAAAGGGGAGTTTGTGACAGTCAGAAAAAAAAGAAAAAAAAACACAGCAGTGAAGAATAAGGAGGAAAAACAGAAAATAGTGGAGGAGGAGAGGAAAGGGTCAAAAAATAAAGGGATGATAGGGAGAGAGAGAAGAAGAGAGGGAGAGAAAGAGATGTAAGTGGGCTCTGCGGAGACCCTGGTCGGTGGCAGTCTGTCTCTGATTTCCATTCATTGTTAAGATGGATGAGATCCCAGCCGGACTGGGAGCAGACTGCCGCATTTCTTCTTCTTCATCTCTTTCTTTCTTTCTTTTTTTCCTTTGGATAGGGGGGGCATTATTCAAAACAGAGCTTATTTTTGGTGGCCATTATGCATGCACACCTGATCAGCATGTCAGGCTGGCCTCCCCGCATCGCATGATGGAACGGCCCAATTTACCTCTTTCACCTGCCTTGCATAAAGGCACACTGTGCACACACCTTGCAGTACTGTACAACACACGCACACACACACACACACAAACACACACACACACACATATACGCACACCAAGTGGAATAGAGATTCGAGGATAGATCGCAAGGTGTGTGTGGAGGATCACACGTGGAAGTAGGCACATACACACAAACACACACACACACTGCTGTTTATTTGCAAAATGTGTATGAAAGTGTGTACTTAAGCTATATAAGGCCATTGGAAGTGCGGCATGTGACACACACTCACCTACTGTACTGTCTCTCTCACACACACACACACATACACACAGGACTCCCACACAGTATCCTAAGTGTGTCAGTTGATACTGAGTCAAAACTGAATTCATTACCAAGTGAGGGCTCTTCCTCTCTCTCTCGCTCTCTGTATCTCTTTTGCTCTCTTTCTACGAGTGTAACTCCAAAGCACACAGGGTTCATCTTAACAATACACTGCAAAGGCTGTATATATATTTATAAAATATATTTTAAATAATCAGTGATTTATAATTAATCAAACATGAAATGGAAATAAATATGGCCATTGATTCAGACTGCCGTGACAGTTTAAAGCGTGTCCAGTTCAGATGGATGTTTGATCTTCGGTTTTTCCTGTAAGTATGAAACTGCATCAGCATTACTTTTACTAATATTTGTTTTTAATCTTTGTTACACTGTGGTTTGGCAAAATTTGCTACAGCTTTCCTGACGCTTTGGCCAAGCCAGTATTTATGATTTATGTTCTTACTCATCACGTCAACATTGGCAGACTTACAGTAAAATAAATAAAAGCACAGCTACAGTTTGTGTATGTGTGTGTGAGTGTTATAATCTTAATTCTTCTAGAGAAATCTGAAAATCTCAATATTTTATATGAAAGTGAAAGGTGTCAACCAGTGTAGAAAACGCTGGCTACATGTTCATGCTCATGTGGATTCCTGTACAAATGCATGACATGAAAAGAGCCCGAAAGTGGAATAAAGTCCAGCTTTGTTGTACTTTCGTTAAGCAGCTGAGTACTAGCATAACTGAGCATGCGTTAATCATATTGTTGCATAACCAGATTGGTTTTTTTAAAATGCTGCTTGAAATGTGCGACACTTTAAGCAACAATGGGCACAGAAAATGTAAGAGTAGTTTTCTGAGAACGGGTATCCTTAAAGGCTAAAATCTCCACACGCACGCAGAACGTGGTTACACGTTGGGTCAGTCGAGTGGTCACGTTGCGTTTTTCACTGCTTACCTACAGCCTGTTGAGATAACTGACTGATCTGCAGCAACAGATATCACTGGTCAGCAGTTTGAAATGAGAAGGCTTCTTTTGTCCGCTTCTTTTTTAGTAAAGTTCCCAGTATTTCACAAATTGCTACAAATTTTAAGTGAATTTCATGTATTAGCATTATAAATGTGTAAGTACCACACAAAGTACCATTAGAGTTATGATCATACAGTCCATGTTAGCTAAAACAATCATTTTCCAAATGACCACTTCATATGAGCTCAGTCTAAACCTTACTGGAAGTAAAACTTAAAAAAGTAAAATAAAGTTTCAACAATGATATTTGAAAGTTTATTCACATTTTTACCTCATGAATATTTTTGGCAACTTTACAATGACTGAAGAATGTCAGCCTTTCAACGTGTTATTTCACGTTGAATGATTAATACAATAATCAAATGTCACCGCTAAGATGTTCTTAAAATGACAGTTTAAGCTTAAAATTGCAGCCTGATATGCATCACCTGACAAGCCTGATTTTCCCATCAGAAAAATCCTTTTTTTTTTTTCTAGTCAATCTGCTGTACGATGCAGAATTCCTCTGTATTGTGGAATTTTGATTAAATCATGAGATGACATCTTAATTAGTGAATTAAATAGAAAGATTCCCATATAGAAAGTGTATTTGTCAGACCTCATCAGATACTAACTTTAACTTTTTGGGGCTGGTTTATATTAAGTTTTGCAGTCTAAGAAAAGTATTGTATACGTACTGCATTGTGCTTTCAGATGTACTCCTGTTGTCTTGTTCCTTGATGTAAATGTAACAAAATTAACCCCAAACCTCTTAGAAAGTATGAAATGCTTCTTTGAACTTAAATGAGCAATTAAACAACAAGTTAATATTTTACCAAATTTCTTTCCATATTTGGCCAGACAGCGTCATCACTCTATTCCACCTCCATATGTGGACTTTTCTCCCCCCTATTTGCTCCACATTGTCTCTAGGGGGTAAAATCGTTTCTGTTGTTGAAGCACTGTGTGAGTGTGGTTTCGCTGACTTGCTTTACTGCTTCTCGTCAAAAACTAATAGTTGAAAGTATTTTAATACCTTGTTACTCCTGCCTAATCTTTATGTCCATCTTTTATTAGCGACAATATAAAAGCATGCTGAGTAATAATTGCCCTTATTACATGTAGTGAGTTACATAAAGTAATCAGTGTTAAGTGCTTAAAAAAGAAAAAAATTCAATCTCTGTTTGAAATGAATTTTTTTTCTGATTGGAGGCTCATTGACTATTGAGTTTGTAGATATAAAAGGCTCAGGAAATGTTACTGTAATTGTAATGTTCACATTAAATAAATACTGCTGGAACCACGTTCCATGTATATGATTTAATGAGCTACGTTTCTAAATGGATTATGTCCACTGTAGTAACGACAGTGTTTAATTATATATAACGTTTACTCGCTAAACAAAACATGAATTTTGATTTGTTTTCGACTTCTAAAGAAGACAGAGGAGTAAAGAACAAAAAGTTGGTGCTGAACACCAACAGTAGGATCTGCTAGCAGGATAAAGTGACTGTAGAAACTTAGGAGTGGCAGAGGGGTGGTTTTCAACAGATGGACTCAGCTAAAAACAAACAATGGATTACTGCAATGTTCTCATTTGTACAACTTTTTCCCTGATAAGCTTTCTACTTATCAGAAGTTAAAGCTCTATTCCAGATGTTCACAACTGAAATGGAAGTCAGAAAACCTGTAACTGTGTTCTGTGTGCAGCGATTGTGTATTGAGCACTGAGTAGTTTCAAAATGCGAGCGACTTCTCAAACAGAGCACCGGAGCTCCTGCTAACGCTCCTCACGCTACGCCTTCTGTGTAGACGTGGTGGCCCGGTGTGCAGGTGAAAGCAGGTGCTTTAAACACAGCAAGAAGTTAGTTGTTTTCGTTGTGTCAACTCATCGATGTGAGCAGCAGCAGTGGCAGTTAAGGTTAAGTTCTTTTCAAACCTTGGAGACTCACTGCTACTTTTTTTTAAAGACAATTTTTGTTTCATTGTGATCGCAATTGACGATATCGTTGATAAGATTTTGGTAGATTTTAGTTCATCAAAGAGCAAACTTAGCAAAGGTTAATTTGCTAAAACGCAAAACAAAAAATGACATTTATCAGATGATAACATCAAGTGAGTTAAACCTCTGGGATACTGATCTGGTCAGTTAAGGAGCTGCTTTGGTGTTAATGAGATGAACAACAGGTGCACTAGAGGGGCAACAGTGAGACAACCCTTAAAACAGGAATGCTTTTACAGGTGGAGGCCACTGACATTTATTTCTCTCTTCATCTTTGCTGACTGTTTTTCCACTAGTGTTGTATTTGGCTAGGGCCACTGTCACTACTGATAGCATGAGGTGATACCTGGACCTTACAGAGTTTGCACAGGTAGTCTAACTCCTCTAAGATCATACATCATTATTTGCCATTGCCAGATGGTTTGCTGTGTCTCCCAGCACAGTCTCAAGAGCATGGAGGAGACTCCAGGAGACGGGCAGTTACTCTAGGAGAGCTGGGCAGGTCCTTAACCCTTCAAAAGATCCGATATCTGCTCCTTTGTGCAAGGAGGAACAGGATGAGCGCTGCCAGGACAACAACATGACCTCCAGCAGGCCACTTGTGTGAATGTGTCTGACCGTGGAACCTGAATGGCAGAATCAGCTGGTCCACCATTAGTGTCCTGTGCTTTTTAGAAATGAGAGGAGGTTCACTTTCAGCATGTGATGGATGTGAAAGGGTCTGGAGAAGCCGTGGAGAACTTAATGCTGCCTGATCAGCATGACAGCATCAGGATGAAATCCTTGGATCCATTGTCAGACCCTACGCTGGCACCGCTGGTGTGACAGTGGAGTGCATCATTTTTCACCTTGGTTTTCGGGAGGTCTTTTAATTGAGCCCTCTGTAAGTTGATCATTATCATTACTATCATCGATGTGGCATATTTTCCCTAGCAGGGCAGCTGACCCTTGATACAATCCGTTCTTTAATTTCACATCATTAGCAAGTCAAATGGGAACCATTCACCACAATATATTAACAGCCCTCTTAGTTTGTGACATTGCAAACATGTAACAGTCAAATACAGAGCATCATCCCAACAGAAGGATCTAGACGTAGCACATTCCCATCTGTTAGAGTGGTATCCATGGCCGTATGCAGTTTGCTGTAGCTCTCGTAACAGTGTGTCAGGAGGGGGTATGCATATTGTCCATCGATACTTTTTCAGGAACTGGACCAAAGAAACATGGGAGTTGATAAACTAACATTAGAATATTGATTAGACAACAATCTGAAGGAGAGACAAAGGAGGAGAAAGGAAATTAAGCTACGTAGAGAAGGAAAAGAACCGGGGGAGTTAAACTGGAGAAAACAAAAGCAGAAAAGGATAAGATGAAGAAGATGCGAGGTAGAGAGATGAGGAGAAGAAAGAAGGCTGAAAGAGGAAGAAAGGAGACATGACATGATGGAGAGAGGAAGGTGCAGTGAGACGGGGACAGAGGCGAGCGGGCAGAAAGAGGAGACTGGAGACAAGAGGGATGAAGCAGGTGAAGCCAAAGCCCAGCAGAGTCTCCTAAAGATATTTACGGCATCCAGCCTCATCGCCGCCTGGCCAGCTGGGGAGAGCAGGTGGACCAAACAGGTCAGCTCATTAAAACACACACACTCACTATTGTCCTCTTTTAGCTAATGTTTGAGTGTGCCATTACTGCGGCCGCCAGGTTGCCGCTCCTCTCCCATGTGTAAAGAAAAAAAAAAGCAAAAAGCTTGACTCTTTCACGCAAACTGGGCCAGGTGTGTGTCATTGTGTTACAGGGGTTAAAAAGACATGACCCAAGAGTGGGACAGCGAAGAGAGATGGCGGTGCACGTTTGCGTGTGTTTGTCCATTAATCATAGCCGTGCTCCAGGCCAAGCCCTCTGTCCCACCTTTTCACACAATGGACCACACTCACCTCTCTGTGAAGCGCCTCACACACATTCACACACACAGCACAGAGATGGAGCGAGAGTTTGGAGCTACATCAAATCTTTTTTTTGGGGTGGGGGTAAAAAAATGCATTTTCTGATATGATCTTATTTTCCTGTAACTAAAAACAAACTACTAACTTCATGCATTCTTGTTTATGCTATTTTTGTTCTGTTATTTCTGCAAAAGAATAACATTTTGTTCTTACATAGTATTTTAAACTACATTTATCCGTATGGCCAGCAGGAGGAAAGTCTACTGACTGCAGATCCAAGTCCGATTGGGAAGTCTATGGGAAAATGACCCCATGCTTCCTTGATTTGTAAACACTTTCCTGATGAGTTTCCCGGGATGGGCTTAACCCCCGAATTGGATAAGCAGAAGAAAATAAATGGATGGTTGCACTGCGTTAATAGCGCTAGCATTAAGTGTCTAAACACCCCAACGTTTGCTGAATCGTCTGAGCAGGTTTCTCATCATTTAAGATAGACTTCATTTTGAGCAAATTGTCCATGTCTGCGTAGCTTTAAATTCACGTCTTTGTAGCCTGTCCGTGGGTGTTAGCAAGGCTTCCTCAAACAAGAGAAGGAGCTCTTAATCTAGCAGACAGAGGGAGTGATAAAGGGTACCAGGTGCTGTCCAGGTCAGATGTAGGTCCACCTCTGAAGCACTTCTGGCCCATCAAAAGCTGGTCTGAACATTATTAGATTGCTCTAGTTGTATGCAGGAATTTCAGGCCTGAAGGGTGGAGGATTCCAAGGAATGGGTTATATTGTGTGCAGTACCCACAATCCAACTGAGATTCAAGCCTTGGTCTAGTAGACAGACAAGGCAAAACTTCTGTGTGGAGTTTGTATGTTGTTCCTGTGCTTGTGTGGGTTTTCTCCAGGAGTTCAGGTACGTAACAAATTAGAAAACATGCTAGGTTAGAAGTTTCACTTCCTGGTTGAACGAAGTTCTTACAACTACTCTGTGGTGTGATTAAAAAGTCACAGAAAAAATCATCATCATCTTCTCATTGTGGTTTCTCTCCTTTTAAACAAACTCATATTTAATTTAATAAAGTGTCTTATCATTTAAACAGCATAAAGAAATGAACTCAAATGGTATTCATACGAGTCCCAGTCAGTGCTAATCTGTTGAGCTTTGCCAGTTAAGCTGTACTAATCTATCCTTCAATTCATGTTGGAGCTAGCTGTTATTAATATGGTTGTTTATTATTATTATTATTATTATTAATGTATTGTGATTAATCTTCTGAATTATTCAATTGACTGCATAATCAAAAATATATTAGCTTATCTGTTTGCATTTAGATGAGGTACATTAAGTCGTTGTCCAGCTAATTGTCCCCCCTCCCTCCACTTCCTGTGTATCCGTTCTCAGGTAAAGCTGTGACAGTTTCACCGAGGGTGTGAATCTGCCACCCAAAGTACCACCTCACCCCACCTCATCCACGAACCAACACCCAACCCTGGGTGACAGCTCGGGTGTCAAACTTGGTAATTGGTGGCGGCGTAAGGTGTAAACAGGGTGACGGTGGCAAGGCTATAATCGCCCTGCTTGCGGTGTGAGCGGAAGGAAGGGAGAGGAGGATGAAGAGCAGCTCTGACAGGGTGCGAGGCCCTCACACAGCCACCTGCTCAAATTAACGTGTGTGGCCACACGCAGAGCTACAAAACACACAACTATAGGTAAGAAGAGCCTGGGCTCGACTGCAGGCATAGCTTTTCTATATAAAAAATACACATACGCTCTTGTGTTTTGATGCATTATCACAATTAAGCATATGACACACGCTTTAAAAAAAAATACAGTTAGGTGGTACATGAAACACACAGTACGTGAAGTCATACATGTACGGTTGGGTGGAGAGGCTGTGAAGTAAGACAGGAAGCTGCAGAGCTTCTGTGAACCGTCGATTTTGATTACATTGGAAAAAGTGGGCATGAGTGTAAGTGTTCGCGAGAGACATTTTTCTCACCCAGAGCATAGATCCTCGGCCCTGCATTAGTGCCAAACCAAATTACCCTCCTGCCCGTCTGGTGCCCTCAGTCCAAACCACATACAAACACACACAGACGCACACTTGGGAGGAACGAAACACCACTGCAAGTAGCATTTTCTGTTGGACAGTCTCTCTCTCACGCACACACTGCCAGTGACTATGACGCAGTATGACAGGCAGGAGTTGCCTAGCATGGCCCGCTGTCCCCTCTAACGCTCCCTTCTCTTCTTCTATCAACAGCGTTTACTCTCGTCATCATCCTCTCCGCCTTCCCTTAACATTCCTAACTGCTTGCCTTTACTTAATTTTATGCGACTCTCTAAAATAAGTGCATAAATGCTGCTGGCAACAGCACACATATGAAAAATGGAAACGTGTCCTTCCCAGTATTTGTAAAGGCCAGTCATCAGATGAATCCAAATGCTAAGAGAAAACAGATTTTCTCCTCTCAGTATTCAACATTAGACACACATAATATTAATGATAGCATTAATGGCCAATTCATTTTCCGAAGGGGCTCCATGAGAAACTGGGGCTGTTGTGAAGGGCTGCACCAATGAGCTGAACTCACTTCTGCTCAATATTAATTTCCCCTCTTTCTAAACTGCTACTGGTAAGAGTCAGTGTTACAATTAGGCAATGAAAATGTGGAGTAGCCACGGTAAAACTCGATTTAATTAACATCCCCAAAAACAACAGTTAACAAAATGGACATTTTTAATTTAAATTTCAAAGACTCATACAAGGTGATTTTGCTTGTAGTTCATTTACTTTACTGTTTTGTTTTTTTTTTTATTTTATCCAGTTTTGTTTTTTTGTTCAGTGAGAGAAATCTAGTCTTTTGCATTAAAGTCTGGTTCGATATCTGAGGTGGGAATGCGATCGGCAGCGGATAGGTGATCCTCAGTGGGAGAGGGTGTGTGTTTGAATTTGTTATAACTTCATTACTGAAGTAGATCGAAGGGTTGGTGTGACAGAGAAGGATGCTCGATACGGGGTGAGATGAAAGGAGATGATCGGCTGCAGCAGGGACCAATGTTTTAGTTTTTTTTTTTGTAGCCAGAATTGACCATATGCGGCTCAGAGGATGGACTGCTGACAATGAAGTTGCAATTGTGTAATGCGCATATTAGCATTGATTGTCAAACTTATTGATTATGCAAACAGAGTAACAAAACGCTTTCACTCAACACGAATTTCACTCAACAAATCTGAAAATTCGTGTGGACATGAAAAATCCTCTAAAAGGAAACAACAGCAGAAGCATGTTAGCCTTTAATTAGCAGAGGTGACACCTGTGAGAAACAACGATTGGCTATAGCGGTCTGTCTCAACTGTCAGTCACATGCTTAACTCCGATATTCAGAGCTATAAATCTTTTTTTTTGTTTTAATAATTCACCTATTTCACCATGTTTTAACTTTTTGACTGACAGGTGTCCCATACAGGTAGCTGTAGCCGTTAGCTTTTTTGCTAGGCTTCACTTCCCCAAATTGAAGACACTTAGCTGTTTTTGTGGGTTTGCTTCCTGTGCGCTAGACAAAGAAGATGTGTTAAGTGAAATATATTTAATTATACTTCTAATTAGCACTAATTTCCAGCTGTATATGCCTAAGCATTGTCATGCACACAGTTTAGCCTGCTAACCACGACCAACACTGTTTCAGCCCCTGCACTGCCAACCAATATTTTAAAAATATATAAGAAATATGCTTTTTGTAATTTTTAACAATCCCATGAAAATGTTTTGCTTGGAAATCTTAACTGTAGCCCTTCTTTACTCCTGAGTCACGCTCTTAAATATGAAACTCAGCTCAGTATCACATCCAGCTCTTCTTTCAGCCTCATCTCTCCTTTTCTTCCTTTTTGTTCCCTTCTCATCACATTTAGTCTGACCTCTTCCTTCTCACTTTTCCAAACTTTCCTGCCACGCTTGCAGTTTCAGTTTTCTTTTTTTCTATAATTTTGCACACATTTACTCTCTCTAATATGGATCTTATTTTCTTTTCCTCCCTTTTGTTTTTCCTTTCCACTCCTCCTCTTACTTCCTCTACCCATCATCCTTCTTCCCCCAGCACGCCGCGTCAATCTGCTGATCCTGAACTTTGTGTCTTGTCCTGTCCTTGTAGAACTGGGACTACACAGCGAACCCAGATGGACTATCCCTGTTCTGCCAGAGACTAAAATACCACAGAAAGATGTTAGCATTATGGGAGGAGGCGTCATGTGTCCACCCCCCCCACCATCATCTCCTGTATTATTCAACACACTGAGCCCTCCTTCTGTGCAACACTGGTCCCTGACCTTTTCATATGAGCCTCTTTCAGCCAAACTAAACTCTGCAAACAATGTCAGAGATATTACATGTCTTTGAAGAATAATTTGAATAGATGTGCATGTTTATGTTTATATATATATATATATATATATATATATATATATATAGATAGATAGATAGATAGATAGATAGATAGATAGATAGATAGATAGATAGATAGATAGATAGATAGATAGGACCATATAGGACCATTTACACAGAATTTACACGGTGGTAATGCAAAAATGAAACATGCTGCTGCTTGTCTCAAAAAACCTATTTTAAAAGCCCAGAAGCCATCAGGTGTTTCTACTGGACATCTCCTTGAATTTTCCATCCATATATCCTAAATATCATTGATGGAGAATGTAGAGAAAACAAGGTCAAAGTTTCTTTAATCTCTTAACACCAAGTGAGCCATTTTGGGTAAAGGAAGGGTTGGGTTAGGGTTGGGCCCAAATCTAACACCCTCTAACAGAATGAATAAAATGAGACTAAAACAAACTCAACTCTAATCTGAACCCTACACAGTTCTGGTGAATGTCAGAATGGACACAATCCTAACAAATTCACAGATTTATCATCTGACAATGGCAGTAAGGAAAAATCATAGCTAAAAAGAATGACTTGCATAGATTGGTGGAAGCCCTGAATAGATAAATGCCAGGCTCCTGGCCTGTATGAAGTTGTCCCTGACACCCTGAGGCCTCATCATCCACCATGATCCAGACTCTGATGCATCGACCTGAGCCTGAGCCTCGAGTCAATAAATCCATCCTTCCTCCTCTGACTTCACTTCATTCTTCTTTTTCCCTCGCTCTCCAGTGACCGAGGAGGTGAGAGGTGTCTTGAAAAAGAGGAATGAACACAGCAACAGTCTATCATGGCAAGGTCGAATGATGTCCAAAACTCTGGGACACAGGGGGCAGGGAGGTGTGAGGGATGTAGAGGATGAGAGAAAAAATGGGAAGAGATAGGAAGTAAGAAATAAAGACAAAGATGCTGACAGTCTAGATAGATAGAGAGGTTTACAAGGAAGGCCATAGAGTCTTATCTTTAAATCAGGTCCAGTAGTGGGTTTTAGAGGCGTCGTCTTATGCTGTCATACGCAAAAATAAGTTATTTGGCCACGGGACACTAAGCACTGATGCTCCTTTGGCATCAATGCTTTGTCCAGAATGACAGCTATCAGCAAATGTTGGATTGAACACTGGCCATTCCTTTCTGCATTATTACTACACGATGAACCCAGTGGTGTTTCATCCCCTGACTTTTCTTTCCACAAAGGGATGAAGATTTTTGTTTTGTGAGGAAACATCTCAGCCACTGTTGGAGGGATGGGTATGCACATCGTCATGACATTTGTTAGAGATATATACATATAGATGTATACAGAGGATGCCTTCTGGTGGCTTTGGGAGTCCTTTAATATCTTTATAGAAGCAAAGAAGCGATAATTTATACAAATAAAAATGTCTACAGCTGATTAAAAGCTGACTAAACATGGTAACTTAATACACAGATATATTAGTCCACAACTTTTCATCTAGTTCTACCTTAAACGTTGAGGTTGATTTTTCTGAGTAAGTATTTGTAAGACGGACCCAACACACACACAATGTTTGTGTGTGTGTTGTGTCACAGTTCAGCTAACTTTCACATGCACAGCTACACAGTCTGCTCAGAGCTGGTTGCAGCACTCATGCACTGCTCTCTTGATTCACTATAAAAAGAAGAGACTGTGATTAGTCCAAACGCCACCACGTGTGGCTTCACCTGCCTCCCCGGCACCGCCCCCTTGAGCTCACTGCACCACCCCTCAGCCAATATAAAAACAGGCTGCTAAAGAAATTGTTGTCATCTGCTTTATAAAAGTTATAAAGGCTTTTTTCTTTGTTTTTTAACCCCATTTGAACGCTATTAAGGTCTAAAACTGAGGTAATGACAGCTTTGACTGACGTGTACCAATGCTGGCCATTGTAATCAAATGCTGCCTGGTAAACTTCACTTTTGCTAATTTGAGTAAGTGAATTTTAATGGCATCATCTAGCAAATAATGAAACCTTGTACGAGTTAAAGCCATTCATAAAGCTCCAGCTTTTGTCATTTTTTTCTCCTATTTTCTTGTTCTTTGTGTAATTGGGTTTATATTTAATGTATTTAGTTATTTTTTACGTTTACAAATTAGCTGCAGACATACAGTGCACTAATTAGTTTCACACAGAAACCAGTGGTTAACATGGCTAAGTTCTTGTTTTATGTAGTATGCGTGATCACACCAATTATATTTTGAAGTGCTTCTGAAACTGCAATACCTTTCCATCATCTTCCTAGTCTACTTCCTACTCCAGGCTGTGTTTTGCCCCAAAGGGTAGTATCTTAAAACAAAACAAAACAAAAATATTATAACGTCCTCAACTGACTGTCAAATAAGCATGTACGATGCACATGCATGACATTATTAGCATGTGCTAGAGCTACAGTGAAGAACGAAGGATTTTCTCCCAGACTGCATTTGGCCCGCATCAAGCTACATTTAACCATCTAACCTAAGCCTAAATACAACTCTTTGTTAATTTAGGCTGGCAGCCATGTGTGGGACAGCCAGTACAATAGAAAGAAGGGGAATTCAGCCCAAGAGGGATATATGAGGGCAAACATGTCCCCAGTGAAGCTTTCCAGTGTGAAGGGACAGTTGGATTCTCTCAGTTCAACACATTTCCTGGATTATAATAGGCAGTTGGTAAAAGTAGCTTTTTCATCATGATTTTAAACTTTTACCCCAATTCTAAAGTAAAGTGGACTATCATAAGAGAAGTAAAACTGCACAACCCAGGACTCCTGACAGTCCTCAAGGTGGGTCAAGGGTTCTTTAAGGGTGGTAAGGGGTTCTCTGCAAACCATTAACTTAATTATCTTTTACATTTAAGTCATTGGAGTGACCCTAAAAAGTTATACTGGAATGTATAAAAGAAGTCCCAACCCTTTCCTACCACCCGAGACTCCCAGTGTGGCATCAAACTATGCTGTTGCTGACCCTTACCCCTCCTGTCCATGTTTACAAAGCTTTTGAGTTTGTGCTTATTAACCACAGGCAGCGAAAGTATGCAGCAGAACAGTTTAGTACTGAACACATTTTTTGGGGATGGTGGGGAAACTTTAAATGTGGTCTTTGCTGTCTCGTTTGTTTTCCCAATTTTTAAATATTTTGGGGGCTTTCATAAAAAAAAAAAACATTTACAAAACCGCTCTATGTAGTTCATCATCTGTTGTGAAAACGGCATCATTCAAAATCAAAAGCCACACCTCTCAGATAAGAAATGAGGAATGGTGTTTTGAAAGACAACACACACAGAGACGAACACACTGGGCATAAGGATGGGGGCTTAGCCAACTTCTGCGAGTCGTCCCGACTTAACTTGAGCTCCAGACCGGGTCTTAATATTCTGCCGGAGTGGCAGAGCTGTTCTTCTGCACGACCAATCCCATCGTCAAGTCAAATTTGCATTAGCAAATGGGAAAGCAGCAACGGCCTATTTGTTAATCTGATCTTTGTTTACCCAACACTCTTGTAATCCACTTTTAATTAAATAGCCGCCCAAATATGTGTGAGCAGCAGTTTGACTTTGTCTGTGCCCACATAGCCAGACTGAAGCAGACAGAGAGAAAGAAAGAAAGAAAGAAATGGAGAAAGAATAAAACATTGGCTTTCCGTCGTCCTACCCAGTTTGCTTGAAAGATGCAGTTCTGCACATGGCACACATCTCCTTTTAATGCAAAGGAACTTAAATTGCACTGTGAATTATTTTCTAAAGTACTTCCAGGGGCACGCGCACACATACACACACATATGCACACACAAACACACACACAGGGTTTATGCAGGTCACTTCTGGAGATGCAGCTTATTCCATTGTCTGGTCAAATATCTGATTCTAACCTCAGAATAGATTTGTATATCCTATCTGCCATAAACCATAGGCTGTGTAGTATGAATAAATCAAATAACGCACACACAAATGCTTGAAAACACACTTTCAGAAACACTCACTCGACGTATCACCTGCCAACACACCCACATCCCACACAGTACACAATATGGCAGCATAATGTCCTTTATCTTTTTATAGTTAATGCCATCCTAGGCCTGATAATGCAAGCAGATACCTGGTAGGCAATTACATCTTCCCGTTTCCCTCTGTAATAAAAATGCACTGGTAATAGAAAAATAAGGGTAAATAACACAACAGAGTGAATGAAGCTGGCCCGGCCTGCACTATACATCCCCAATAAGTCAGCCTCCACTGTCACAAGCCACATTGTCATTCATATGTACCTCCTCTGCTGTTCTTGCATGTAAAGGGAAGGCACCGGCAGGGACATTGTGTCTCTGTCTGGGTATTAGAGGTGACATCACATTATCCTCATCGCCAACACGTATCTAAATAACTAACTTCTTGGATTTTTGTGCGCTTTTCTCCGTGGGGTTTGTATTCATGCATTCGTATGTGTGAATTTAGAAAGAGACAGACAGTGCTGTGCAGATTGTGTGAATGTGAGCGTGCATGTTTTGTACTGTTAATTCAGTGCTAGAGCATGGGTAATGTCAGGCAAAAGCCACATGGTTGTTCCAAGGTGTTTTGAACGACAGAGGGACAAATCCATTGACTAGAATTCACGTATCTGGGTATTTTAGCATGATAAAACCCTCAGGTTT
>VURO01027137.1:27679-50805 GCA_015108175.1 Pelvicachromis taeniatus
GAGGAATAATTTACATGGATGGTCCCAGAGCTTTAACCACTGTGGTGAATGCTTGGTTAATGTCGGGCCTCTAGAAGTAAAGGGGAACTCCACTGCTTTCAGACAGGAAAATTGGGTTTTACTGGTAATGGAGAGTAGCACACTCTGTGAAAACAGTGGTTCACTCGAGGGAATTTTGAAACTGTGAGAGACTCATTGATGTCATTAAGGTTATCTTGGCTTGAGCTTCAGACTTTTAAAACAACTAGATGTATGGAATTTGATATGTGAAAAGAGTCGCTCAACAACAGTAACCTGCACAAGTCGACTGTCTGGGTCCAGAAGAAAATCTGAACAGTAGTCTGTGGCATTTTCTTAATACGTTTCCCAATTTTCTCTGTGGTAAAACTTTCCAAAGATCCAAACCGACACTAAGAAGTAAAAAAATTATAATTTGAAAAAGAATTAATTCAAGGTAAATTGTTTATGATACTCGGTTGCGATATGGGAAACTTCAGGTTTGGGGGTTCCAAAGGGTTAATAGGAGGTTCGATTATCCTCCAGCTCAGCTGAAACTTTATTCAACTTCAGCATCATCTATGAAATGGAAAGTAGTCTTAGAAATATTCTTTTCTGGTTGACAATACTGGATACACTCACAGCTGAAAATACGGTTCAGGTGAAATTCTGCATTTCTTTATTAACTCCATCAAGGAGGTTATGTTTTTGGTTGCATGGACGCACACATGTCATCGCTCTGTCTGTAAACACAATAGCTTAAAAAGGTTTTGAATACATTCTCAGAGAGCTTTGTAGGAGTGCAGAGTTAACGATCCATTCAAATTAGTCTTATTATTAAGTTCAGCTTAATCACCTATTTTGATCAAAAATTGCCATCAAAATCCTCATAACTTCATAACTATGATTCTTACAAGTGTTACGTGTTTTATCAACATCTAAATCCTTATACATGAGTAATGTATAAGGATTTAAAATATAATGGCACATTTGATCTTTGACCTCAGGTCAAAGTGATAATAATGCCATGAAGAGCATTTTAAAGCTGTGACTCATACATACTTATTGAGAAATGGGGATTCTAAACATATTTTTGTGTAATAAAAACATATTACATTTATTATTACTTTATTATGTACATTACGGTAACAGGTTTAAACCATTTAAATACACAACACTTTAAACGCATGTACAATGTTTCTGAAGAAGTATTTCACTTGTTATTTATTACTAAACATTTAAATTAATGTAAAAAAGGGAAACGAAAGCAACACATGTACTATATAATTATACTCAGCATTGTGTCAGTTATATTAAAATGTGTTTAAACAGATCGACTACCAAAAGCCTGCACTTTTAACTGCAAACTTCTTAAAGTACATTTAAAAGGAACCAAAAAACCCACATTGAATATACAGAAGATGCAATGCTATTCTCTTCAAAGTAAATACTGCCCAGAGTGAGCTGCCTCAGTGAACGCTTGCACTCTTTCTTGTTTCAAATGGTTTCAGTACGTTTGAGTGGTTTGAAAGCACACACCTTATGTTTCATCTGGTTTAAACTATTTCAAGCGTCATTAACCCCAAAACAAAAGGATCCATGTGCCACATAAAGCCTGTTGGTTGGATTCTGAAAGCTTAAATAACATGTCTGTGAAAGGTAGTGGCTCTGGATGTATTGTCCAGCTTGCATAGTTTTGAGATTATGATTACGAGTCGCATTCATTTGTCAGAACATGATGATGTTGATCAAATCAGTAAGTTGCATATATTCTGGTGGGTCACGCTGCCTATTATGTGCTAGTTTTATTCCGTGTTCACACTTGTATAGGCGGGAATGGGTTTCCAAAACAAGCACACAAATCTTTGAAGATGGAATAATATAAATATCCAGATGGCGTGGTTTAATTCTCATGTGAGAAATGATCATCAAAGGAGACCAGGATTTAATCTGGTCTGGTGTGACAGTTTATAGGCCAGGGACCTGTCAAAGTCAGGATATCTCAGTATCTTGAATCTGACTCTTTTTTTTTTTTATACCTTGCATGGCTCAATATTGAATTAAAGCTCTTATATCATCACCTCTGAATTCAATTTCCTTGGAAATAATGGCCAGCCTCTAATACTGAACTAGCTGAGCTGGAAAATGATAGAAAAGCTGACTTGCTCTTTGTAGAATGTAGACATTGGGCATTTGGCTCTCTGATGAGAGAAGGAAGAACAGACTCCTGGTCTTTGAAGGGGATACATGCTGTAATGGCCAATTTTTGGAGGCATAAAAAAGAATGGATATGAGACATCGTAAATAATCCAGGAACATGCCCTACACTGAGCCTGCTCTTCATCCATGGAACAAGGTGGCACAACCATCATGGTCTAAAGATTGTTGATCTGTTAGGCTAACTTTCTATGATTGCCTCCCTTTCTTCTGCACTGCCCCATCTGACCACCCTTTCTCTCAGATGAATTAGTTATATTAGAGGGATATAGAGTTTGGCATAAGGGAGCCATTACCCACACCCTGTGATGCATGTGCCAGTTTAGCCAAGGTCTTTTCTGCCTCTTCATTCAAGCCCAGCCTGGCGGGCCATGCAAGACGCCAGGCTCATCTAGTCTGGCGTCACTCCCAGCTTGGCCAATAGATGACAGAGGACTATCAGGGATGACTGGAGACAGATAGAAAGGGGAAAAAGAAAGCTAAAACTGTGCCGCATGGAGAAAGGAAAGGAGGGGGCGGCAGGGATAAAGCTACAGAGAGGAAAGAAAAAAGAATAGAAAGTATAATCTTAAATGAAATGGCACTCACTTTCCTCTAATCTGTCATCTCAGATCCATTCCTGATGACCGCTGGATGTTGTCAGTTAAATGCTCCGTAGTGACTTATGATGGTTCTCTTAGATGATTTTGCACATCGGAATAGAAAAACTGATAGCAAGTATTGAATATGATAAAACACATACAAAAGAATTACACGATTTGCAGCCACATTTATGTGGTTGCTGTACTGGTCCGTCTCGGTGAAAAGAAAGACGATCGTAAAAGCGAAGCTGTCGATTTACCGGTCGTCCTTACCCTCACCTATGGTCACGAGCTCCGAGTAGAGACTGAAAGAACAAAATTGTTGATAAAAGTGGCAGAAATGAGCTTTCTCATGGGAAGGAGATGAGAAAGTTCACAGCAGTCGTGGAGGAGGTAGATGAAGAAGAGGAGGATGAAGAGATGATGAGAAGAAGATATAATAACGATATAAAAGTTCATATCTTAAACACTCACACATAGTTCAAAAGGGCAATTGTGATCTGTAAATTAAAACTCAAAATGGTTTTTCAGCTATTTAGGCATTTAAAATGTTGGTAAGATTTCCTTTTTTACAGTGTTCTTGCAAATCTGGGATACTATAATAGAACTTTACTGGAGTACAGAGGAATGAATCATGTGATAGCAAGGGCTGTCATATCAGATAGCTGCTTATCCCTGTCTCTGCGTCTTCCAGAGGTTCCTTCCTGTTAAAAGGGATTTTTTTCTTCCCACGGTCACCGAGTGCTTTCTAATAGGGGGCTGTCTGGTTGTTGGGCTTTTCTCTCTATTTTTGTAGCGGCTTTACCTCACAAAATGCCTCAAGGTAACTGTTGTTGTAATGTGATGCCATAATAAAAGATGGAATTGAATTGAAGTTCTTTAAATATCTGAACTAAAGCAATTGGAGTTTGAAGGGCACGTTAAATGATGCATCAATAAGTGTCCTTGTCAATAGTCTGTGCAATGATATTTTGTCATGAAACTAATAACCCTAACCTTAAGAAATCAGACCATGTAATTTATGAGTTTGTCTGTTTTCATTCATTGCTCTCCCACAAGTGGATAATTAAGAGGGAAAAAGTCATTTTAACTGATCAAAAACCATTTCGATTTTTTTTCCAAAATATTTTCTCCAAAACAGTGTTAGTGTTGGCTCTAGGGTAGGGGTCATAATGTGGAACCTCATTTCGTTGACAAAACATGTCACTTCTCTCATACTGGCTTGCATTCCCCACCAAAATTATTTTAAACAGTCCAGTGTGTCCTGTGTGTTTTCGCTTAGACATATTTCTATAGCCTTGAGTCACTTCTGTCACTGTGGACAAATGTTCAAACCCCTAAAAGTGCAGCCATATGTGCGCTGCCGTTGTGGAGAACTGAATTATTTGGCCACTGGTGTTAGAGGGCATAAAACATCAGCATGCGAAGCAGGAAAAAGGGGACTAACGTGTTCTGACACCAAAAGAAGCATGGGTTAGGAGCTACCCCGGTGACACGAAGGGATTTGAACCCTGTGGCGCAGGGAGGCATTAATGCCATCGCCTTCAACTTTCACCTCTCGCCTCACTGGCCATGAGGATCGCTGCCACACAAAGACAGCTGATTCAAACTTCAGCTTAGAATATAAATGTTTTTTTTTTACCAAAGCAAAGAATAGGCTTTTTTTTTTTTTATCGCAAAAGTTCAGGAGTATTTGGATTTAAAGCAGGAGCTGTAATGAAGGGATTATGAGAGGGATTTCATGTTTGTTTTTCTGTTTTTGTTGCTCCAAATGGTCAGCATCTGCCAGTCTGGGAAAGCATAAAAGTTGTTGGAGACTTCAGACCATATTTTCAGAGAGTGGTTCATCCAAGAGTTAGAAAGACAAACAGTGTTAATGATTAATGGGAGACAGGAGGGGCTACAGCACCGAAGATGGAGTCCAAGTTAATTATCGTGCCATAAGTGCTGCTTTCAACTTTACACACAAGTGTATGGATAGTGCATGTGTGCCTGTGCTTTAATTCCATGTGAATGTGTGTTTGCGTGTGTGTGTATGTGTGTGTGTGGACTGTCAAATTACTTGACTGGTAATTGGTAGCAGCAGGCCTGAGACTGTGAAGTACCCTGTAAAAAGTATCACTTAGTGTCATTATCCCTCTCTAATAAGATATTTCTCCTGTAAGACTGAATCTGAACATAGATGGACTATCTCGACATAAAGGAGAACACGGTAAACAATCACAAGTCACACACGTTTAAATCATCTTAATAAAGATTTAATGACTTCAGTCTAATTTGCGTGGCATAGTGGAGGATGCATGTGTAGCTGTGTGATATAGTAGGAGGTGTGCGAAAGCAGGAAGCAATGCTTTTGGAAAAACTGTCACCATAAGGAGGTGTGGACACGACAGAAAGCCTCCCAGTGGAGCCAAGCTGGGAAATCATCCAGCACTTCCTCAGCAATGAAAACCAGACAAGGTTGGGCTTTAAGAGGGAATAAGATGACATTTTGAATATTTTGAATGTATCAGTCACCAGAAGACTGCAGTTTATGATATTTCAAAGCACTCTCTGGTATTCTTCGCACTCTTTGTCTTTAATAGACCTTTTTCTAGGCAGATATTTCGCCTTGTTGCAGTGGGGAAAAACAGGTGTATTAAAAATGGCTGCATTCCACTTTGGTAAGGTCCCACTTTTGTTCATGCTGGCTGACACTCACCTAATGAAACTGAGCTACCAATAATTCCATCTGTGCTTTCTTCATTGTGATAATTCAAAATGGTCTTTTTAACTTTATGAGCTCCCAGCCATCATCATGTTTCTTTGCCCAATAATTCATATATATTTTTCATATATAAATATATATTTTATTACCCATGGCCCGTTGAGTGGCACTGAGCAGGCTTCCCAACAGTCTGTGAGCTTGCCAGGACATAGGCAGGTAGGTAGAGGGTCTTGCGTCAGGTGCAGGCAAAGAAGCAGTCTCTGGTGTTGCCAGTGTGGGATCACCTTTTGTGGTTAGTTCAAGAAGTTCGTCGTCCAATGACACAGGCGGAGAGACTGGCCCCAACTGCAGAGGATACTCAGGATCTTCAGGCTTGGGCTGTGCAGGGTATACAGTATAGTTTCCACAAATGACCTGCAGGGTAATTTTCAAGAAGTGTTTATTTCAAGAAAAAAAACAGCATATCAGCTGACATAAAAAAGTAATTCCTATGGCAGGCTGTGTGCCTGAGGTTGCTGTCGGTGACGTCAGTTAAGATCCGGCCTTCAAAAAGCAAAACTGGAGCATGAAAATATATCTAATTAGCAGATTTTCTTCTTTTTTTAAGGACAGCAACAGAGCAAATTCAGGACTGAGGGTATAAAGGTAGCGCTCCGGGACCTATGAAGATCTGAGAGGTGAAAATGTCATCCCTTATTTGCTGTGGTGCTGGCTAATGCCCCTGGAGATATTGGTTACAAGTGTTTACAATTAAAGTGTCACAATTGTGTGTACACTGAGCTTCCATTCAAAACTCCTTATGACAAAGTTTTGAGCAAGTTCCAGTTTATGCAGAGTGCAGTCCTTGCTGTTCCTGACCGCAGTGGTTTCTATGGGCAAAACCAGAAAACCTTAAGACACTGCAAGTGGGTAAACGTTTCTGAACACATTAGTTATGTTGATGCCCGGGAAACATTTTCATTATCATATTATAGAAATGGAATGTAAGGAATGACGCTAAAAGAGAATATGTGCAGCTCTTGTCTTTTACCAAGTCGTTTAGCATCTTCAGATATTCACTGCTGTCCAGTTCATCTCTGAAATCTTATTTAAGCTCTTAGGCATCTGGCCTCTGTACTATAGCAGGGAAAAGGAAAACTTGATGTGCGCCACTCCATGCGTCATTCATCCGACAATAACTTTGATACAATTACTCTAAGTGGCTCTCGAGGAGGCCCAAGCAGGGTGTGGATGTGCCTGCGTCCACATCTTTTTTCTTTAATTCTCCCCTCTCTTCATTGAAGATAAATGTCTTGATTTGCAGTGTCTGTGTGTGTATGACAGAGATGTCCTCAGTTCTCAGCAGGGAACCGTTCCATTAAAGTTGGCGAGAGGTTTTCATGGGGATCCTGTTCACTCTGTGCTCGCTTGGCTCTTGATCTCACTGCACGATGAAAACTCACGCCGCATTAAACGAACGGCCCGAGTCCTCACAGCCTACAGAGCGCATGGGGATGACTAGGTGAAAAAAAAGAAATAAATAAAACACAGACTCCCCAGGCTGCAAACTTCAGAGGGGAGACTTTTTTTTTAAAATATGAAAGAAGAGCAACGATAAAAAAAAAAAGAAAATGTGAAGTTTTCTTTTAAATGAGAGTGTGAGGTGTATAAAGAGAAAACTTTAGTCAGGTGTGTTTAAATAGTTGTTGGACGAGGTATTACAAGGTCCAGAAAAATTCATCACACCTAAGCAGCACACTTAATTTCATTACTTCATATTTATCCGGTCAGATCAAGTCAAAGGTGCTTTTTCACATTTTTAAACCAATAAACCTGTTTGTCATGTTTGTAGCATTTGAAGAAAACTCACAGGTATTGATTCTGCTGAGCTGGCGTCACTTGTTCTAACTGATGGGAAACCAAGCAATCCACAGGTCACAGATATCTAGGGATAGCACAAAAAGTTGTTTTAAGAAGGAATTCAGCAATAATTAATTAAAAATCCTAAAGAATGGTGACCTGATGTTATACAGTGTAAAATTACTGTTCAAATTACTCATACTAAATTACCCATTATCAGTGAGTGCAACATGCAAGAATATGCATTTCCTCCTGTTAAAAGGGAGTTTTTCCTTCCCACTGTCACCAAAGTGCTTGTTCATAGGAGGTTATCTGATTGTTGGGGTTTCTCTGTATTATTTTATATAAAACTGAATTTCATTTAATTTTAGGTTGTAGAGATAGTCTTTACTGAATACTGCTGTCGCTTATAATCACCCTAATTCCTCCTTCTTCTAATCTTACTCTACTCCTACTCATACTCTTACAACGAATGCATCTTTTCACACCCACATCACACATGTAGTGGAGAGGTGAAAAACAATACTAATCTAGTATTACACCAAGCATACCAAAGTAAAGCATTGTCATCTGAGATTTTCAATTGTATCAACTCAATGGACCGCACTTCTCCAGAAGTAAAAAGACAAGCTGTTTGAGTCGCAGGAAAAAACGCTGATGCATTGCTGCGGACACCTGACAGAGTATACACAGAACAACCAAGAACTGACTTAAGTAGTTTGTCCACACATTTCTCTGCCAATAGCAGAGCAGAGTGAGAGGAGCTCGATTCCTCACTGAGAAGTTGAAGCACTTCTGCCTGTGGTGTGGATAGCTCACCTGTGGCAGCTTCTGCTTGATGCAATCACGATACTTAAAGGTGGTAATCTTACTGATAAACAAATCCCACTGTATAGTGTCTATAATGTTTATACATATAGACACTATATATCTATACACTGTGTAAAAAGAAAGATGACTACAGCAATGATATTGATTTCCAGTTTCCAAGTTCTTTGACCTGGGTAAGAGAAAACTATTTAGAATATAAAAATATTCACTAACTGCTAAGTCTTACAAACTTAGCATTCAAACCAACTGATCTTGAAGAAAAGAGGTAAAGATTTGTCAGTTAGTCCTGTTTACTAAATGTGCTAATACTAAATTACATTTCAATTGACAACAATGAAGAATTTAAAAAAAAATTACGTTTTTTTTTGTTTGTTTGTTTGCTTGGGCTTGTGCCCAATCATCTAACAAAAAGATAGTCGGATTCATGACATAGATATACTGCAACCAGCAACCAGGCAAAAGGTATAAATTAGCAATAAATCAATCGCTAAACTCAGAGTCCATTGCATCAAAAAGTGATTTAATCATCAAACTCCTATTTTAAAAATACACAGTAAAGCAGCATTAAAAGGTAGATTGTTTTTTACAGCATACTATATTCTATATAGTTTTTTACAGTTCTTCACTTTGAATAGCCATGAAGTATTTATTTGAAGAACACACATCTCTGTAAAATTCCTTTAATTTTCTCACAGAATCAATATCGGTATTTCTCTCACATCGTTAGCCGTTTGAAGGTCCAAACTCTGCTTCATGTCCCAAAGTCAAACAAACACTGCAGCATCACTGAGAGTTGCAAACTGTCTAAATTCTTTCATCTTTAATAAGATGATCAGTGTGGCTGCTCTACCAGGTGTAACAATAAAGTTTAACATGTAGGCATCCACGATAGAAACAGGATTTATGAAGTTTAATGAAGTTGGAAGTTAGCAGGATGTTAGTTTGCTAGTTTCCACCCAAACATGATATACCATTTTTATTTCCAAAAAAAATAAAACATACAGCTCTGCTATCACATAAATGAAAACAGAAAGCTAAACAGCAGTGACGTTTGTAGGGTCATGACATGCTACATGGTGGCTAGCTACACAGCTTTGGTTAGCATAATATAAACACAGTGAAGCTCGGGGATGAACACTAACTTTTCTCCACTCGATTAAAATTAACACGAGGGTTCCCGATGGTTAGGGACAAATGCAATCACATGGCAGGATGCTGTAAACGGACCAAACTGCAGTCAGGAGAACAACTGAGATCATCCATCCACAATACCAGGTTAGTCATTAATATACTGCTGCATGGGCTGGGCTGCAGTTACATCGTAAGGTTTTAAACACTGAGCTTTAAAATGTGCCGCAGATGAATTATAATACAAACCGAGAGAGGCTGACAGTGATCACTGACTTTTTTAGGGGCTTGTTCAGATGAAACAAAACAAGATACAATGCATTAAAAGATGTAAAAAACACAAGAGCGTTAATAAACACAGAGTAGTTAGTAGAGAGAAGCAGGGTTCATATGTCATCACTTAAAGACGGGATATGACCTGAACTAATAATTGTGTATAACAGTTACTATTTTTGCTGTAAGCCCAATGAATATTAGCTTACACGTTGTTTCACATGCTGTCAGTTCACCTTTACTATCACACTGACAGATCCTCTACACCTTTCACCCAGTTTTGTTGCCCTGTTGCTGTGGAATCACCGTCTCTCCTCCGGGCTGTATCAGAGTCTCTGTGGAGGTGACGGCAACCAGTTAGAGACCTGACGCCATGAGCACATTGGTGTTTGCTACAGATCATCCTCCTGTATCTGTAAGTGAAGTGACAGCCATGTCTTTCACCTCTGCCAGAATATGTTTGGACATGTTTGTGTGTGTAAGTGTGTGAAAACAGGCAGGTGCAGTTTGCTTGTGTCCAACTGTGCTTTTCATTGTAAACTTGCGTCATACTTATCCCATGCTTGTCACTGAGTGTGCTGTAGCAAAAATTGTATATTTTTGAGCACATATGGTGTTATGTGTGTATTTGTGTACTCACTTTGGTGTGTGTGTGCGTGTGTGTGTGTGCGAGCGTGTGTGTGTGTTGACACTGCTCCCTGTCAAAGGCGATTTGAGGCCAGTTCAGTCACTGTCAGGGCTGAGGCCAGCTGGGTTGTGGGGCGTCTCTGTTTATCAGCTCTGTTAGATCCTGTCATCCACCAAGCTCAGAGCGCAGCACTGGGGACTGATCATCATCTCCTCCAGCAGGTAAAGAACATTGAAGTGACAGGAAAGGACCTCCAACCACACACCACATGCACACACTTACACTTGAAGGAAAAAAAAACACTCAAACTGTTGGCCAGTCTCTGTGCCACCGAAAGCTTCAAAGTGTAGAGAAAAGGACTGTACTGTACTGTACAAAGAGTATTAGCCTTAAGTCTTAGAAATATTTTACAAGCACCTTAGGTGCCTTAGGTGCTTGGAAAATTTTTACCCCCTTTATTCCATATTTGTCACACTAATATGTTTCAGCTCATCAAACAAATTAACACTGGACAAAGAAAACTTCAGTAACTACAAAATGACTATTTTAGTTATTAAAGTAAAACAGCTATCCAAACCTAACTGGCCCTGTGTGAAAAAGTAATTTCCACACCATTGTTAAATGATGAATTAACTGTGATTAACCACATTTTTTGGAAACCCGAGTTCACTTTCACTTGCCACACCCAGGCCTGATTACTGCCAGACCTGTTGAATCAAGAAATCACTTAAATAAAAGCTGTCTGATAAAGTGAAGCAGGCTAAAACGTCTCACAGAGCAACACATGCCAGGATCTAAAGAAACAGTTTAGAAACAAGGTCACCGACATCCGTCGGTCTGGAAAAGGTTGCAAAGCCATTTCTAAGGTTTTGGGCCTCCAGCAAACCACGCTCATTACCCTCAAACAGAGAAAACATGGAACAGTGGTGAACCTTCACAGGAGTGACCAGCCTAGAGAAACTACTCCGAAGCCCCTTTTGCATTAGTACCTGCTCAGATTAACTCGCCACAGTTCGCCACGGTTTTCAGGGTTTCCATTAGGTTATAGCAGGGGTCTCCAACTCCAGGCCTCAAGGGCAGGTTTTAGATGTGTCCTTGATCCACCACAGCTAATTTAAATGGTTAAACGACCTCCTCAACATGTCGTGAAGTTCTCCAGAGGCCTGCTAATGAACTCATCATTTGATTCAGGTGTGCTGACCCAGGGTGTTATTGAAAACCTGCAGGACACCGGCCCTCAAGGCCTGGAGTTGGAGACCCCTGGGTTATAGTATCTGATACCAAGTACTAAAATAGATCTCTTGGAACCCCAGACAAGCAGGTGAAATGTGACTGCATGCCACCGATTGACTGGTATGTGGCGTCACTCGAGGCGTCGTGAGAGTTTTCTTGTTCACGAAAATCAAAATCGCCATTTTTGAAACTCGACCAAGTGGGAAATGGCTACAAAACCAACGCTGTAGTCCACGAGTAAGTCTGCGATGAAAAGCCACAGACCGAGCAGCAGGTCTTTTCTCGCCTCAACGTTCAACTTTGTTGTAGCATTCGTGTTGCATAGTAATCACGTCACAGGACGCTTGCATGACAACAACCACGCACATTAGGTTGTAATGTCTCGTCGTCAAGTCAGGCAAGCTGCAACGAGTTGATCCTAGTAGGTACTAAAGGAAAAAGGGGCTCAAGAGTGCATTAACAACTCACCCAGTAGGTCACAAAAGAACCTCGAACATCTAAAGAACTGCCAGTATAACTTGACCCAGTCAAGTGTTGGAGATTTAACTGTAGCAAAGAGATTGGACAAAAACCACTGCTGACCAAAAATAACACAAAGGCTAATCTCACGTTTGTCTAA
The DNA here is from genome assembly GCA_015108175.1 of Pelvicachromis taeniatus. Taxonomy (NCBI): domain Eukaryota; kingdom Metazoa; phylum Chordata; class Actinopteri; order Cichliformes; family Cichlidae; genus Pelvicachromis; species Pelvicachromis taeniatus. Next base: position 39,733 of record VURO01027137.1, read on the forward strand.
AAACATCTTGATGATTACCAACACTTTGGGGAAAATATTCTGAGGTCTAACAAGTCAAAGTTGAAGTTTTTGAAAGGATTTCATCATACCAGCAGTCAAACATGGCGATGGTAGTGTGATGAGCAGGGCTGCTTTGCTGCTTCAATTCCTGGATGACGTTTCTTTAATTCCTGGAACCATGAACTCTACTCTATAAGAGAAAGTCCTGAAGGTGAATGTCCAGCTATTACTTCATGCCGTGCAGATAAAGTGCTCATGCATGATCAGAAATAAAACAGCAAATCTGCGTCTGAAAACTAACGAAAACAAAATGATGCTTTTGGAGTAGCTTTGTCAAAGTCTGGACTTTAATCTGATTGAGATGCTTTGGCATGACATTAAACAATGTCAAATTTCCCATTTGAGGTTGAAAACCCTCAAATGGGAAATTTGAAATTTGTTTTTTGAAACATGTGGGACAAATATGCAAAATATATTTTTTAAATGAATTTAATACATTTAAATAAATGCTTTTTGCAGCAAATTGTACATATAGTTTACATACGACTATAGTGAACTTTTCTTGACTTTCTAATCTGCTGATTTTTAGATTAGCTAGTTGACGGTATCAACTTTAACAAATAATTGGTAGAGATTCAAAGATTCAGAATGAGCAGAAGATTCAAAGTGCACACAATTAGTTTTCTAGCTAATTCACAGGTTCAGTGCAGTTCCATGTGTGGCAGTGGCTGAGGGACCTGGGGATTTAGGCCGTTCCACAAGTGAGTGTTTTCTGTTAAACAAACATCTGTTCATTGTTTTCTCACAGTGAGCTCACCCACCGGACAAAATTACCCAGGAAAAACATGCCCATCAAACAGTGTTTTTATTTTTTCCCCTCAGTGTATTAGGCTTCAAACATGAAAAAACCCTCAAACTTTACTCTTGTTTTGGATATTGTAATCATTAGGAACACAGTACAATAAACAGGATTAAATAGGTGAGAGCGTAAAAAGAAGTAAAAAGGAAATAGGATCTAAAGTGGGAGGCAGATATTAAGTTAGAAATGCAGAGGGATGGAGACGCTACAGAGCGGAGGTCAGGATAATGACTGTGGACAGGTCCAGAGGAGCAGACCGCCAAGCCGTGTGTTCCACCACTAATAGGATTAAGAAGGATGGGATTCCCCCTGGAGGACTGGACACACTCACACCAGAGAGAGATAGAAGGAGCAACATCTCTGCCTCGCCTGGCAATACACCCGCAGGACTGGGTTTAAGCGCGCACACGCACACTGAAGATAGGATGTCCTCACAAGGATGCAACGACGAAGAAAACTTTGAGTCAACACATTGGGCTGGCAATAGGAGCCTCAATGTGTTTACACTTTAACTTACACCAAAGGTTTGCTAAATGTAGCGTAGTTCAAGGTTTTTAAACTCAGTGTCAACATTGAGTTGGCCGTGTTCAAAGTTAGTTTTGAAAAGTATCTCTCTCAAGCACTGTCCAGAGAATGCCAAAGCAACAGGTGGCGATACAACCCCAAATTTGACGAAATTCTGACCAATGACATCCAAACAAGCAATAACATGGCATACAACTGCATAGAAAAAAATTATGTTTACCATTATACCCATGTATGTTTGGACACTGACAAAGAGTAAATGTGACTGATGCCTTCAATAGAGCCATACCCTTCTAGAAGAACATCCAAAATATAATTTGGCAAATTATTAAATCCTGAATTGCTTGTAAAGTTATTTGCCATCTACCATTCATGATAATGTGCAAGTCATCATAAGTAATCCTAGCTCTTTATTTTGGAGAAAGTCAAACCTTCTTTTGGGGGGGGTTAGAATTGGGGTCAGGGCTAGGGTTGGGGTTGGGGTGGTCACAGATGGTAGTTTAGGTGAAAAGACATCTTTCTGTCATTTCACAAACCCTCAAATGGGCATTCTGTACGGTAGGAACAAACGACCAATATGATCATTTTGTCAGGGAACTGTTCCCATATTTTGTGTATACTCTTCAATACTATTTTCTAGTTATACTTTTGCCTCTAACTTATCTATGTTATGTCTATGTGACAACAACAGAATCATACATGCAAATCCGTCACTCCAGTTGTTTTCACCCTCCTTACACCAGAGGGAAAGAAGGAGAAAGAAATGCCTGTGTGATGGCGAGTGATGCTGACACAGAGCGCTGCCTGGGAGCCTCTTCACGGCTCTGCCCAAAACATTTCAGCCAACAGAGAGCCAGAACTGTACATAGCCTGCAACAACACGCTTTCCTTTCTTACACACTCGCACACATCTCTATTAAGACACTTTTTGGTCTCTGTCTGTAATTTACCATAAATGGAGGTGCAAATGTTCCTTAACCTTCCTGCTTAAGTAGAAGAAATAACCAATTTATTTAAGATTACCAAATATAAATTACATATAATAATTTTGCAGTGCAAATATGTGTTCTAACTACTTCTTTGCTGTTCTTTTCAGTGTTGTTGTCTAATATAGCTATTTTTGCAAGCACGCTTGCACACTTTTCAGTGCTGAACTATTTTAAGTGTACTTGTGTGCAGAGGAATTTCCTTACTTAAATATACAGATAGATAGATAGATAGATAGATAGATAGATAGATAGATAGATAGATAGATAGATGGATGGATGGAGCTTTTATTGTTCCATATCATTCTAAGAACCGGGGGGGAAAGAATCTGCCCATTGAACTTTTTTTGTGATTTCCTTCCTCTTTGGAGCTAAAACAGGCCACCCAAACACACAAGATATCAATAGAAAGCTCAGGATGTCCTCTATTTTGTTCATCAGGACTCAATAGGGTAGCTCAAATCAGATATAGACCCAAAACAAATGTCCATTAGGACATAAATGAATAGGCTGGTTCTCAGGAAGATAAATATAACTCAATATTAATGTCTCTACTACAGGATAATATACTAAGTGCATGACAAATGCAATAAAAACGTTCAACTCTGTGATACATTTCCCTTCAATTAATTGAGTGTACATTTAACAGTGCAAAACAAGACAAAAGCACTACGAGTGCAGGATGAGCTGTAAATTAGCTGTTTTATACAATCACATGTTAGGTTCTCCATTAACTTACTCACATTGCATATTATGAGCTTTCCTTTGTTCCTAAATTGTCTTTCTTTTTCATCTGTTCTTGAGTCATTCAACATTCTATCCCCACATCCTAAACTACCTTCATGACCTGCATAAAACACCCCCCCTCTTGTTTTTTATCCTTGTGTTGCCGTCCGGCCCTCATAGGGATAGCAGCACAAGTAGGCACACACATTTAAACACACACAATCCCATGAGTGCCCTGTTTGAAGACTCCCCAACCCACTCACCCACCCACCCTCCAGCTCAGTACTTAGGGAGCATATGCTGGGTGCTGTCTTTGTGTCCTCGGAGGCCCATGGGACTTAGGTCCCTGCCCGCCTGCCTCGTCTGCCTGTTTTATGACCAGAGCCAACTGGACAGGGCTGATGGATGGGCCTCTGAAGCTGGGAACAGGCTAGAGAGAAGGGAAAGGGGGGTGGAGGTGATTGTGTTGCGCATGTGCTTGAATCCTGGGGGGGGTCGGGGTGGGCACTGTGTGAGTTAGACTTTCGGAATCTATTATCAGCAGGCCTAGCTCTAGGTGGAGTTCTGTCACATCACGGCACACTCGAGGTGTAGCGTTTCGACATATCGGGCGTGTGCGTGCTGCGTTTCTGCATACATGTGTGTTTGAGAGTTGCCTACAGATGCATCTGATGTGCAGTAATTGCTGCCCTTTCAGTTAACTATTACAGATTGTCGTGAGAGGGGAAACTTGGTTCAGTCAGCCCACACTTTGTGTCTGCCGCTGCTGAGCTTAACTTCTCCAGACTCGAGAACAAAGTGGTAGTTCAGAGGAAAGCAAACATTCCTGCTTTGTGTTTGGCACTCTGACATGCTATAGCATGCTGTGCAGCATTTATTTCTGAATTGTTTGACTTCCTGCAGAGAGCACAATCGCTGTTGTGTTTCTGTAATTGACACCTTTGCACCAGGTACTCATCTCCATTAAAAGCTATGGCCTGCAGAGCTATTCTCCTCTTAAAGGTGCTATGTGTAGAATTTCTTTTTTGTCAACATATCAAAGCCAAATGAGTCACAATCTTTTCTTTTTGTTTTTTAAAATAATTGTCACACAGTTAGTTATAAGTCATGCAACCAACATGAAATTATTATTTTCTTTGGAGAACAGTTAACACAAGAACTCGCTTAAGGTGAGAGTCAGTGACAATGTCGACCTCACAGAGTTAAATGCACCAGATCTGTTGCCACATCAGACACAGTTATCATATCTTGGTGTCTAATACACTGGCTAAGTTTTTAGTTCATTCCCAAGGGAAAGGTATTTTCAGTAGTCAGTTACCTGCAGAAAATACTTCAGAGGTTAACTCTGAACCCTAAATTATCATCTGTTATTGCCCTAATCTAGCCACAAACTCTAACACTAACCCAAGTAAAAAGGATTTTGACATGTATTGGGCAACAAGCCCTGAGAAGGTTGCCAAAGACCTGGAGAATTGTAAATGTAATGCGTCATGCACATTTCATGACAGCAGGACATTTTGTTTCAGTATATAGACAAATAACCTGTGAGAGTTTCTCTTAAGCAGTGTGTAGAATAATGGTGAAAATATGCTCTAAGTTACATAGTCACAGATATCATCATAGATGAAATTTGCTCGTTGTGTATCGCTGACAGTTGCTGGCTAGCTGACATGCTATGCTCTAATTGCCTAGGTAACTTTCCAAACTAATAACAACCCCGTCTTATCTCAATCAATAATATCCTTCACTCAATGGTAGCCGCCTTAATTGCTCCCCTGCACACTTTGGGACCCACCCACTTTGTGTTGTCATTGGTTATTGTACCCGGCTTGAAGTTAACAAATGTCATTGACTTTTTATTCACTGAGAGTTGTCTCTTCCGCGGTCGCCTTTTACATAATTGCTAACAGTTAAAACGTTTGCAGTCTCTGCTGTCAGTGGTGACATCACTGTTCAGACAGCACATTTTTGTTAACATCCACCAAACCATGTAAACTTATTAAGTGTTTACTGGAAAGTGGTCTATAGTAACACGCTACTGTAAAATTACATTTTTCAGTATGTGGACAGCTATTAATCCAAATATAGAAAGATTTTAATGGCAAAAAGAACGTTATATATTTTTTCCATTTTTAGTTCAACACAATTCTATTTACATGGCGTCAAATTGCCATGTAAATAAAGGAGAATTTTTTTTTTAAACGTTATTCAAAGTCAATTACGAGAAACACCTTTAAACTTATAAGGCCCCATTTCACACACTTAGAAAACTCAATGGCTTTACAGAGGAAGGGAAGCAGGATTAGAGCAAGCCAGGTACTGTTCAGACATGCAATATACGCTTCACAACATGTTAACTGTTCATTTAATCATTTAAGAATATAATTTACACAGAAGTGGGATTTGACAATGTGAATGCATTTTGTCTGTCTGTGTGTGTGTGTGTGTTTGCGCATCTTTCTGGGCGTGTGGGTGTCTTTTTATAGTTGCGGCCTTGTAAAGGAAGTGTAGTAATTACATGTTTATATAATTAGGTCAGTAATTCAAAGGAAAAGGCTTGTGTGTTTCCCATCAGTAATAAAGTAGCCCTTTGTGGCCCATATCTGTCACAAAGAGGGTTTCTCTTTCATTAGTTAACACACTAATAGACATATCTCTTAACCAGTAGTGCTTAATACACACACAGATGCTGTTTGCATCTAGGGACACCTGCAGTTATGCAATACACACATGAGGGTATCTGCCTACAACATAACATATTGGCAAAGCGACCATAGTTTTCCTTCTGTGCTGGAAAAAGTAAATACACAGGATTTATGCACAAATGGAAGATGAACACACACACACACACACACACACACACACACACACACACACACACACACACACACACACACACACACACACACACACACACACACACACACACACACACACACACTATCTTTCTATCTATGTCTCCTCATCGCTTGTATTGCATTAAATTTTCTTCTTGAAATAATGCAGAGACATACGTAACCATAAAGTCTTCGCTCAGCTTTATGAACTATACTAAAGAATCAGCTGACTGTGCAGGATAGTACACAGACACATACACCCTGATACTACAGTGCAGAGAATAAATACACGATCCCTGCTTTCAGAGTTTTGAGGGGGTGTTTTACTCTCCTTCAGTTCCACGGATGTTTCACTGATTTACTCTGTGATTCCTACCCCTATTGCTAAGTGGTTCGAAAGCCTCTCTTGCTATTGTTCAGACTGTCAGCCTTATGTAAACTTTATATAAACACAGCACTTCGATCAGATCTGAGAGCTGTAGTGCCGCCGTCTTTATGCGCTGCAGAAATATACCTTAACCCTAGCAGAGATAGCAGAGTGACATAAGTTATGAGTCCATCTGCTGTGAGGCACTCAACGCAACAGAACGAAATAGGAGTGCTTCATTTGTAAGGAATTTGAAATAAATCTCAACTTTAACCATAAAATGTACTTCCTCTTTTTTCCTGGTGGGAACTCTTTTGGGTTTAAACGCTGCTCCTGTTCCAAAGCCGCTATTGTTAGGGAAATGCTCCATTGAACTTTGCTCTCAAGTTCGATATTAGAAAGACTAAAGCGATTTTGTGGCCTGATTTTCTAAGCCGAGCCACATTTTCTCAGATCAGCGTTCGTCGGCCACGGGTCTTGATGGAAGAATTAGGCTACTTTGTAATCATTAGGTGCGAGCTAACGCACAATGGCCTTTTTTGTCATCTTAAGCTCAGCGAGGCCTGAGCGCCGCCGCTAAAGTCATCTGGACGTTGTTTGTGTAGCGCTGACTTGCACTGATCGCGCTCCCGCCCCTGCCAAATGTCTCACATTGTGTGAAAAGAAAGAAAGAAAGAAAGAAATCGAGCATTAAATGTTTTAACTAAATTCAGTCAGTTGAGGCACTTTACTGTAACAAAGCACACTCAAACGGGCAATAAGATCAAATCGTCACTATCATTCTTACATGTCGACGAATGACCGTGATCTGTGTTTCATTCTGTGTTTCAGCCTAAAATGGTGAGCGTGGGCAACCCTTTTGGACCCTCTGGAGAAAAAGTGGCTATGGTCGCCATTGACGATTGTGACATATCCATGGCGATTCGCTTCGGAAAGCAGATCGGGAACTACTCCTGCGCCGCACAGGGTACCCAGATTGGACAGAAGAAGTAAGAAGGAGCCTCTTTCACCCACTCTCACTCTCTTCCTTTTCTCTCTGGACCTCTTCCCACACACATTCACTCAAACTAGTCAGACTAATGAGGGAATGTCTTGCACCTCGGAGGGGGGTACGCCAAATCGCCTTCATTACACCAGATTACACAACTCGCGTTCTACCATCCTCTCCCGCTTTTATCTCCTAATCTCCGTGCTCATCCGTGTGGCCTCTCTGCTGTCAGACAGCCAAACGCTCATCTCAGCTCAGGCTTTTACAGGATTAACCGTGTGTTTATTACACACTCGTCATTTTTTTTTATTTTTACAGTGTTCTGTTGTAATGAGTCTTTTGGAAAGCTAGCGTGCTGAGGCCCATTTCGTTTGTAGAGGGTGGGGACTGAAAGGGAGAGAGCGCGAAAGCTTCAAAGGGGAGCTAATGAGCTTACATACTTTCAGGAACTTGTTGCGCAGGTCACAGACGCTGAGAGGCGTTTTGAGGATGCTTTAATTTGATCACGCTGGAATAATTAGACAGCTGCGTCTTATGCGGTGGAAAGTGGCGAGAGCCCGAGAGGTTTCACTTTCGAAGCTGTCTCGACAGAATCCAGAGTGTGACTTAAGCTGCAGAGCGAGGCCTGTTGAGGCAGAAAAAACATGAATGGACTGCACACAGCTGTAGAGTGGCTGGTCCAGCAGTCAGAGTCTCTGCTGGGTGGTATTTCCCAACAATGTTTCTTACTGTAAGTTTCAGGAGTATGAAAAAAAACATTGGAATTTAAAGACTGTTAATTTTTAAGGATTAATAGGATTTAATACATCCTACAAGTCTGTATTGACACTTTGGAGTCTCTTTACTGGATATCTTTTAATAAATGCCCGTAACACACATTCCTTCAATACTAAAAAAAATCTAAACCCATTGAGCATATTGCTATATATTTATATTAATATTCATACAAATGAATTCTGGATCATAGCTGAACTTTTGCGTGTCCAACAATTTAGTTTTTTTGCATTCTGGTGTGTTTTTATAGTGGAAATGTCTTTATTTAAGTAAAAGAAAAACACAAAAATTGTTAAGACAATCACCCAAGATCGCTGAAGTTTATGGCTGAACACAGTTCAAAGAAACCTGCAGATTTCTGCTGATTTGTTGAACTTCTAGAAGATTCATGTTTTGAGCTCTTCACGTTCCCAACCAGGCGTTGTTATGTAGACTGTTTGAACAAAGTTCACATTTAACGCACCACGTAAATCTCTTTTTAGGCCTTTGATTTTGATGGTTTCTGAAGCTCTGGATATAAGCGGCTTCATATATGACCAAGTAGGTTAAATCTGACCTTGGAAGTGTCCTGGAAATGCTACCTTTTAGCTGCCTTAAAGCAGAAATACCGACCATAGTGAAGGTTAATGGGGGAGCAGCTAAAACACCAAAGCAAACTACTCTTTTTAACTCCATATATTAAAAGTATGTAGGTGGAAAAGAGCATGACAGGCCCATTTTGAGGATTTTGCCGTTTTGATCTGTCATCGTCTGTCTGCATTTTCTTGCAGGTCACTGGACTTGACAGGGCCACTGTTACTGGGTGGGGTTCCCAACCTGCCAGAGGACTTCCCAGTCAGGAACAGAAACTTTGTGGGCTGCATGAGAAACTTGCGCATTGACAGCAAGCCCATCGACATGGGCAGCTTCATTGCTAACAACGGCACCACAGAAGGTTACGATGTTCCCTCTGCAGCGTTTTTATGCTTGCTCATTTCTGGAACTGACTTTTAAAACTGTCACACAAAAACAAAGCTTAACTTTCCCCTGTTTTTCTATACTTTTATATGCTCAGGATGTCCAGCAAAGAAAGACTTTTGCACAAATGGTGTGTGTCAAAACGGAGGCACGTGCGTCAGCAAGTGGAACACTTACATCTGTGACTGTCCTACTGGTTATGGTGGCAAGAACTGTGAGCAAGGTAAGAAATGTGTGTGGGTGATTTATAGCAACAGTGGACAGTGTGTTTAGGGATTTAAGAAAAATAAAAGAAATCCATTGTGTTTCCTTATTCATATATATTATTGCATCCATAGACAGACGTGCTTCTGGGAAAAGGTGCAAGTGTCCGCTCTGTGTGAGTGTGTGTGAGTGTGTGTACGTTTGTTTACCTATTTCCAGGAAATAGTGTGTGTTTGGGGGATCACGTGGGATAAGGAGCATTTTCTTTGACTCAGCGTGACTCATGCAGTCACCAGAATCACTCACCACAGCCTTAGGTGTGGAGTTTTCGGACAAAAGATCAAACTTTGGCTCTGAGTCACTTCTCAAAACCCAGACAGGATGAAATGAAAGATAAACACACACTCACCTGGGGCTGTCAAAAGTTTCATCTCGCGTGCTCGTACTGATAAATCTGGCATGGTGACATGTAACGGTAGGTTCTCAGTTTAAAAAGTCCAATCAGAGCTGTGGTGGAATTAGTGATTAGCCAATCAGCACTGGGGGCGTGGCTAAAGATGTTGCTAAACACTTTCAAGCGAAACACTTCCAACGGGGAAAATTGGATTGTGTTGTTCTACTGGAAGCCTCTCGAAGTTCGCTTCACTTCGCTACGCTCTAAATTTGCATGGCTGTGTGTGCAGGAGTCTGAGGCACAATCACTGGTCACTAGTGGCTGATTAGGACGCATCGTTGGAAAATAACAAGAGTAAACACAGTATCAGACTGAAGATGGAAATGAAGTGTAGCAGATTTAAAATTTCTGTGTGATATCATCTCTACTGATCCCGTAGCTGTCTTTGTTGCCACCTCAGCCCACATGTGACTAGAAGCTTATGTTACCATATAAATAGATGGGTAATCAGAGTACACAGATAACAATATTGAAAGATAAAGTGTAAGGTGATGATTTTGTTAAGGGTATCTTGATATCCAAGAGAGCATAAAAGCATCTCTATTTGCCAACAGTTATTATTATTTATGCTCCATGACCCCTCTCGTGTTCGTATATAAAAAGTTGAATCTTTGAATCCTTGCTTCGGGGCGTGTTTCCAAACAATGTGTAAAGGTGTGAATACCTCTCCTCGCCCTCTCGTCTATGAGGTAGCCGCCCAGTCAGTGCCAGCCCAAGTATCCTGTATCTGAACTGGGTCGGGATCACAGCAAGCCGGCAAGAGGTTTTGGCTGCTAGGCTGCTTGTTGACACATTTGGTTTGAGGCTTCACACACTTCGCTGCCACATGAGAAATGAGAGATTTTGTTGTTGTGGAGCCAAAATCATCACGACTAGAGTGACACAGAGAGACAGAATCTCCCTAGTAGTCACCCACTTGGCTTGGTTTTGTTTGCTTCTGATACCAACTACTGGACTTTATTGTTTTGTGTGTGTGTGTGTGTGTGTGTGTGTGTGTGTGTGTGTGTGTGTGTGTGTGTGTGTGTGTGTGTGTGTGTGTGTGTGTGTGTGTGTTTTAAAGAAATTTAACTCGTCCAAAGAAATGGTTCAATTGCTGTTGTGCCTTTGCTATAATTTCACAGACTGTATGTAAAAGATGGAGGTAGCGGTCATGACCAGAAGTCATTATATTTGGATGTTTCACTTTAAGTGTTTTAGGACTGAAGTCAATTCTGATAGATCGTCAGTTTCCCTAGAAGTTTTTTTCTGACATTTCACCTAGCTCCATTAAGTTAGTACGGAAGCCGAGAGCGGCCGTATCCGTTAATAATATTTTTCTCTTGTTATCTCGTGATAACGACTTATTTATCTTGTTATCACGAGAAAACGGATTCCTTTTAGATAAATGAGATAAATA
>VURO01027137.1:55288-68748 GCA_015108175.1 Pelvicachromis taeniatus
TAGTTCCCTTTTTTTTTCTCTTCTCTCTCTCTCTCTCTCTCTCTCTCTCTCTCTCTCTCTCTCTCTCTCTCTCTCTCTCTCTCTCACTCTGTGACCTTACAATATTTAAACATTTAAATCACTTCATTACATTTTCTTTTTTTATGTTGTACTTTAAAATGATTTATCGATAACTCCATCACATGAGAATATTCAACCACATATAATTATATTACTTTAGTATACAATATATTATATAGTTTATATTATTATATTATATATTTTATTTTTGGCTTATATATAGTATATTATATAGTATACAGTATATTACTTAAGTATTATTACGTTTCTTCATGTCTCATTCAGTTTATTTATCATTAGCTCAGTCACATGAAATACTTTAGCATGACACGAACATGCTGCTTTGTCTGCCTTATTCCTAGGCATACAGGACAGAGTTAACAATGAAACGACACTTTGCAAGTGCAAAAGTCTTCTCATATAAAATGTATATAAAAAATGGGTGTAGACTGTATATAAAAGATGGTCAAAATGAGCAGGAAAGACAACAGAAAGAAATGTGGTTGTATAAAAGTTTATAGAAAACACACTTCCTTGATCTCTATAAGCCTTTAACTTTTTTCAGATGTTACTTTCTACTCTAATTGTATACAACACAATAATCCCGCCACCATTTACACTAACCCAGAAAGCAACAGCAGGAAACAAAAAGCTTCACAGCAGGACACAAGTGTATGCTTGCACCTGATTCGTCAAAAGCATCAAAATTGAGTGCATTAAGTGAACTAAAAATATAATACTTTCTCACGTGACACCACAAATAACCACCACATAAAGCGATTTCGCAAACGTGATTTTTTTCTTTTCTTACCTGCCGACGAGATCTACTTGTTTGTTTTGATAAATAAAGTCACTTTTGCGTTGTAATTGTACTTTGCAGTGTTTGATTTTGACCTCTCCTGTTGTCTTTAATGGCAGAGTGGAAGAGAAATGTCACGAGGGTTGGTGGGGCAGTCCCATGTGTGGACCGTGTAACTGTGATACAAGCAGAGGATTTCACAAAAACTGCAACAAGACCACCGGGGAGTGCCGCTGCAAGGTAAATACGTACATAATATGAGAGATTTTACAAATACTTCTGCTTCTTCTTGAAGGAGTTTTTTAGCTCATATTATAAGTTCATGTAATATTCAAAGTCTCAAAATCTCCTCCCGGCTAAGTGATGTGTGTCTTCTCTCCCGAACTTCCAGGATAATCACTATCGTCCAGACGGTGAGGACACTTGCTACCCCTGCGACTGTTTCCCTATGGGCTCTGAGTCTCGAACCTGCGACCCCGTCACTGGGCAGTGTCCCTGCAAGGGAGGAGTTATCGGTCGTCAGTGCAACCAGTGCGATAATCCCTTCGCTGAAGTCACTCCCACCGGATGCGAAGGTATGTGAAAGAAATATTTCAGAAGGTAGCAATTTCATTGATTAACTAGCCTCTATAAAAGAGTCCACTTCAACTTCTGTGAATAAGGATTAAAGATTAATAATTCAACATACAATATAGACAGACATTTATTGAGTCCCATAGAAGCCCGTGAATAATTAACTGTGTATGAAAAGGGACGCCATGAAGGTCAGACCAGAATACATAAAGGGGACAGTAATAAGAGGTCATTTCAAAAGTCGGGTGCATTCTAACTCTAGCTGGTCTCGGTTCACAAACCGGGTCCGGATGAATCAACAAAGCGTCCAAAAGAGACAAACGGTGTCGCTCACATCTGCTGGTGCTGCAGTCGAGCTAACTTTGCATCTTTGTCACCACCCAGTCAAGCAGAAGAGGCAAGTCTGGCTCAGTGGCTAACTTGGCACCGGGACTGCACACACACAATACAGTAGAGATGAACAGAAGACAAAGCCACAAAGTCCCCCAGCAGAAAATGAATGTCAGTGTGCTTACTGTTTGACCTAATAGGAAGCCTTTCGGAGCCTGAGAACGTGCTTGGACTTCTAAAGGACACAAAACCCTAATCCATGGTTAGAGTATTGTTGCTTAGCTAAAATGCTGGAGTGGATTTAGTGCATTTTTTCAGATTCATAAGACTCACTAAGATGTAGCTACCTTTGACAGACATCATGCCAGCATGTCTGTTCTGGACTAAACACAGCTTCACAGTTAATGACCTTCAACCACTCCTTATTATAATTAGTTATATTGTATTGAGGGAAGAAGCTTGGAATTAGTAAACTGGTTATGTATCATAGCTTGTGCAAGCTTGCAGATCCAAATCTGGTTTGTCCTGGCTGTCAAATATGCTGAATTATGTCTTGCAGCTTGTGTAACAGCCCTGCAGGATTAATTTGGTTGAATTTCTGTGTGTTTTTCTGTCTGGGTAGTTAAAACGGATCAGCCGGGTCGCTTTTTAGAGTGGAAACATGGCGGACGTTTGCCTTTCAAAGCGATGCATTGTTTTGTTTTTTTAGCTGATTAAACTTCAGTTTGTGATTTGTTTTTTGCAGGCCCAGTTGAAGCATCATACGGCGTGCAATGTAAAAAGTAAAAAAACTGTGTTTTAAGACTGTTTTTAAGCCTTACCGTCCTCTCCACAGTGGTATATGAGGGCTGCCCAAAAGCCTTTGATTCTGGCATCTGGTGGCCTAAGACAAAATTTGGACGCCCTGCTGCTATGAAATGTCCCGAAGGATCTTTTGGTGAGTACTTTTAAAACAGCACGCTCTCTTTGACTCTCCGAGGCTTAACAACACAGCAATAAAGCACTCTGATTGGTTTGTGAATCCAGAGGAGCTTTTTAACCAGCCAATCATGTAGAGGTTTGTGTGTAAAGCCGGTTAGAAAACAAACCATCAGGTACATTAAGAGTTGACGGTGATACCATTCCTCTTGCTCACTTTGTGTGCGTATGAGAAAGGTGAGCTCAAGAGTCGAGGTCGCTGACTTCTCCCAGTAAAACGTCGCCTCTTTCCTGGTTACTCCCTTGGTAACTGCTGTCACCATGGTGCCCTTTTTGTTGTCTCCCAGCACTCGATAGGGAATTTATTTGTGAGCATTGCTCAGTGCCCTCCTTTACCTCCAAGTTTCTTCTTTTGCAACAGTGGGACTTTCCCGAACACCACCTGACTGTAAAAGCTTGGTGTAGTCTTACATTTAAGCACAGAGACAGGAAAGAGCGGTCTTACATTCATCAGCTATTTAACTGCTGCACATCTTCAGAATAGTTCTGATCGTGATCTGAGTTTTTTGTTGTGCACGATGTACCTTTATGAAAAAAAAAAACTGTACCCTTACTATACTACTGTTACTACTTACTAGCCCAGTCTAATCTTTGTTAACTGACAAAATTTTAAAAAATAACTAAGAAATAAATGTCTAAAAATTGAATGTTATAATTAATTGTAAACATTAATGCATTTTAAATTATTTTAAATATAAAAACTGGGACATTTTGAGTTATTCTTTTTAAATGTATAACGTCTATATAATTTTCCAGTTGTGTTGCTATGCTTGTTTTCCCCATTTTTTTTAAATCTCATGTTATTTTAACATGTTGTAATATTTTATTTATTCTTCATATAAGTGAGGGAGGCTGTCATTCAAAGTCTGTTGTGAAGACAGTTTTTCCTTGTTGTCTGAATGGTTACCATAAGAAATAGTTGCCTCCAGTTAGTCTATAAAACATACAAACAAATTAAAATTAGAAACAAATATTGAATAATTAAATAGAAAATGAAAAAGCAAGACAGAACTATATAATTACATAACTATATATCATAATAAGTTTTTAAATAAGTTACATAAAGAAATAAAGTTTTTTATGTAACATTTTATACATTAACTAATGTCTATGATTATTTTTAGCATTAACTTTGATGCATTTACTGGCATATGCATTTATTCATGTACTTGTGGGCTTTTTGTTTTGTTTTTTGAATTTTGTCACTTTTGTTCCTCCACAGAAACAGATAACATGCAGTTCATATGTAATTCCATGTGTGACAAAAGTACATCAACATAATAAAACTGGTTTAGGCAACAATTAAAGCTTGTAGTAGTTAAGGCAAACATGTAATAAAACATCAATCTCTAAAGTCTGTGAGAAAATATGTGATCATAGTAGAACAGTCAAATGTTTAAAATAATGAACTTATTTTAGGCACATTAAAAAAATATGTTATGAACATTATTCTGATGTCATAACATTTTTAGCCCCTTTTTGAACATTTTTAGTGCAAAATCTCTTAACTACACACCTGCACACGTGCATAATTTTAATGCTATAGTGTAGAATTTTCTGATTGTTTTGTGTGCTCTTCATGTCTGGGAAACAATTATGAGAGAATTGATTTCCGTGTTCTCTGTTTTTTATGTTATTTGTTCTTTTCCAGGCACTGCCATCCGCCACTGTAGCGATGAGAAGGGCTGGCTGGCACCTGAGCTCTTCAACTGCACCACCGTCACCTTCACACATCTGAAAAAATTGGTGAATAAAAGGCAGAAATAAGCATGATGCAGACAGGGGCTTTTATTAGACTGAACCTGAACCGGATACACAACCTGTGACGGTTTTATCAAACCCAAGGAGCTTTGCCCTACCCTGACCTGCCTGTTCTCCCTCTCTTTACATCCTCCACTCTCTTCTTCTAGAATGAAGATCTCCGCCGCAACAGTTCAAGGATGGACAGTGAACGCTCGAAGACCATTGTGCGTTTGCTTCAAAGCGCCACCAATAATACGTCACATTACTACGGTAATGACGTGAAGATGGCTGCCCAGCTTCTGAATTATGTTCTGCAGTATGAAAGCCGCCAGGCCGGTTTTGATCTCACCGCCATGAAGGATGCAGAGTTTAATGAGGTAGGACTAAATATGGACTCATTTAGAATATTATTATTGTAATACAAAATATATATGTTGTGAGCACTGGGAACACTGGTGACATGCTGCCCTCCACTGGTTGATGCTCTCTGGGTGAACAACTTTCATCAACTCCATGGAGTTGCAATGGAGTTGCTCAACTTGGGTGAGCAACTCCATTGCTACTTTTATTTGTGTACCGTATATCTTCCAATAGTAGCCCCGGCGTTTATTCAAAAAATTATTCAGC
This sequence comes from Pelvicachromis taeniatus, assembly GCA_015108175.1. Lineage (NCBI taxonomy): Eukaryota > Metazoa > Chordata > Actinopteri > Cichliformes > Cichlidae > Pelvicachromis > Pelvicachromis taeniatus. The sequence continues at coordinate 60,399 of VURO01027137.1, forward strand.
CGGCCCGGCGTTTAAAAGAGACCGGTGGTTATTGGAGACCGGCTCGTATTCCCTTCTCAGACAGAATTGTCACAGAAGTGAGAGGGAAAGAGGGCCCAGGCGCGGTTTTTAGACTGAGGTGAAATGACAGTGCGTTTACTTACAGTGCTCCAAAACGTATTCCAACCGTTCACAAATAATGCAGTTCCCAATTGTGCTCCTCCTTTGCTCCCGAGTGTCTCCTTGTCTGTGGTAGCCCAGTGCACGAGTGGTGCTCCCCGAAACTTCTCTCCGCCCGACTCTCCAGGAGAGGAAGTAAAAGACCAGAAAATCACTGTTAGCAGGTTCGCTAGCCGACAGTTCCAGTTCAGGTCTAATAGTAGTCAGGTCGCCTGACTACTATTGGAGACCGGTGTCTATTTGTCGTGACATGTTTCAAAGCTGGCGTTTATTAGAAACGGGCGTCAATAAGAGACCGCCACTTTTAGAAGATATACGGCATATAAATTCCTTTCTAATCATAGTTTGTCAATTTGTGATATTTCCAGAACTTGGTGCGAGCAGGCAGCGCCATACTGGATCCCAACACCAAGGAGCACTGGGACCAAATCCAAAGGACAGAGAGTGGGACCGCGCATTTGCTCCGCAACTTCGAGGACTACGCGAGCACGCTGGCGCAGAATGTCCGGAAAACCTACCTGAAACCCTTCACCATCGTCACTGAAAACATGAGTGAGTCTCCAAACTATAATTGAACTGTGCTTCACCTGCAACACGAGTATTTACCGTGGTCTCCTCCTGTGTATTTCAGTTCTAACTGTGGACTACTTGGATGTGTCAAAACCAGAGAGGGCAACATTTCCTCGCTTCCAGGAAATCCAGGAGGCCTACCCCAAAGAGCTTGGGTCTTCGGTCCGCTTCCCACAGTTTAATATCGCTACTCAGGGAAACAAAGGTGGGAACAATGCCTGAATCAGACCACAGTGACCTTTTTTTTCTGCTTTTAATCTTCATCTTCTTTCTTTCTGAAATCAGCAGAGCCCACTCCTGCCCCTCCAGCTCAGACAGAAGCTGTCCTAGAGGAGGAGCACACCGTTTCAGATAGGAAACGGCGCCACCTCGAGCCACTCGCCCCTCTGCCTGTTGCTGTGGTGATAGTGTACAAGTCGCTGGGAAAGCTCCTACCAGAAAGCTACGATGCAGACCGCAGGAGTCTGAGGTAAACTACGGCTGACCTCTGTTAATAAAAAGCTATCTACTGCTATTGTGCTTAACTTCTTGCTCAGAACTAACAAATGATGAGAAGGTGCAGAGAAAACTTTGTTAGTGTACAATGTGTATTTCCAGAGTCCCCAACCGTCCGGTGATCAACACAGCCATTGTGAGTGCCACGATCCACAGCGAAGGGGAGCCTCTTCCTACCCTCCTGGACCCCCCTGTCATCTTGGAGTACACCCTACTGGAGACAGAGGAGCGGACCAAACCCGTCTGTGTGTTCTGGGACCACTCAGTCGGGTCAGTTAAATTTGAAATACATTGTTGTCAAAAGCATTGTTTTCACGTGGCTTTAAGTATACACATTACTGGGCTCTCCTGTGCTTGTGTCTGTTGCCGTGTTTAGGAGTGGAGGCGCAGGCGGCTGGTCCTCTAAAGGCTGCGAGGTGCTCAACAGGAACAACACCCACATTAGCTGTCAGTGTAACCACATGACCAGTTTTGCTGTGTTGATGGACATTTCTAAAAGAGAGGTAGTGCTTAAAACTCACCTCATTTCAGCTTCATTTAAAAACACCTAGTGGTTGTTACTGATTACCAACTCGCTGTCTTGGAACTGCTCTCCACAGCACGGCGATGTCCTACCTCTAAAGATCGTCACGTACACCACGGTCTCCGTGTCCCTGTTTCTCCTCCTGATCACCTTCATCCTGCTGTGCCTCTTGCGCAGGCTCCGTACCAACCTCCACGCCATCCACAGGAACCTGGTGGCAGCGCTCTTCTTCTCCGAGCTCGTCTTCCTCCTGGGCATCAACCAGACTGACAATGTGGTAGGTGCATTTTTTTACCGGCAAAAAAATATTATTTGTCCGGTTGTTCTAAGCCTTCTTTGTCAGAGGTCCTGTAGCGCTGTCATATCAGCTTCCTATGTCATATGAATGTTTCTTCATCAACAACAATCTTCCTCCTAATTTAAGCTAATTATGGCAATGATTACGCTCTAGTAGCTCTGCCGGGTTTGTAGTACTTCAGTTACTTAGCGGTAGACATTTTAGCTAGCAGTGTTTTTTAAATATTTGGCTAGTTGGTTATCGTTACCATTTACTGTTGGCTTAACATTGAAACGTTATTGACTAGCAGCAGTTTTTCAAATTCTTCATTCATTACTAAGCAGTGAGTTGAACAATATGAATTTTGGTGACCGTTAAATTGCATAAAAACTAAGAAACGCAACAGACATAACATTGCGTTTGCAGGTGGATGATGAATATGAAAATCAACAGACTTTCAAAAACACGTAGATAATATTTAATTGGTGTATGTGTGATGGTGTTTGTGCATACATATGCTATGATCATTATGGTAAAATTATTATTATTGATCACTTTTAGCTAACTTTTAGCTCTTAGCTAGCAAATCCCCTATGAGGCTGCGTCATGAATGGGATCCAGTGTAACACAATTGAACATGTGGAGCTATTTGCTATAGTGACACCTTGTGACAAGATAGCAGCTTAATTTAGCATATGTTTAATATGAAATATGTAGTGTCATCTGCAGTGCATTGCCCTTTGTTACCCGCATCTGGAAATCTTTGTACAGGAAATAGGAGATTGTTCATTATCTGAGATCAGCAGCAAACCTTTGAGATTAAGATTTAATAAATATTTGAAAATGTCTCTGTGTAGTGTTTTAGAGCATGCTGGACTGCAGGTTCTAGCTTGTGAATGATCAGATTAGAACTGATCTTTTCACTCAGGAGTGTGGCTGCTTCCTCTCTACCAGGCCATCACAACAGCTGCACGATCAGTTCCAAAGCCAACAACCATGCGTGTAATTTCTTTACAGATTCCCTTCATAACTGCAGGATTTGGCAGACAGCATTCCCAAGTGCACAGCTGCAGTTTAACAACTTAAAAGAAGAAACTGCACAGCCCACCTTTGTAGGGAATACCAAAGTCAACGATCAGCTAGGGTGGTTGACACACAGTAGCAATATTTCTAGGATTAGACTCCTGACACTCTCAATCTGGCCCATTTCTTTTTTATTTACTTAATTGTAGTTTTCATTATGAAAGATTGGTGCTAAATGGCTTAATAAAAATTAGAAATTATGAATAATAATAAATGGAGAAATTACACCATCATTAAAAACTAATTGTTACCATCTAAAGCAAGATATACATATGCACATGGTCTAAAAAGCACACCATGAAGTCACGTACTACAAACATCAGTGGTGTGGGGCATCTGAGATGTGGGATAAAGAGCTTTCTCTCTGGTGTTTGCTTTATTAGTGTATCAGAGCTGCATGAAGCCTACCATATTTGTTTTTCCTGCAGGCAGCCGTCTAATGCTGGGTTGACAAGAGCATGACAAGGCTTAATGGGCCAAGACCTACCTGAGAGTCTTTCTTTATCTGACAGATTATGTGTTGTGATTGTCGACTAATGACTGTAATAGTCAGGAATGTGCTATTTACCAAACTGCTTTTCTAACGAAACCTTATGTGAGTTCATGTTAGTGAGCCTCCATTCCTGGATAAATATTACGTGAGGATGTAGTCTGCCTTAATTGAGTTTCAAGCCTTTGTTAGTCACTGATATGGCTAGTAACTAGTCACAGTTCCATATACATAGAGTAAAGGATCAAAAGGTATGGGATATCTTTGAAGTCTGCAGACACACACATACACAAACCTGAGTGGGCCAGTAGTGGAGACATGCTATGACTGGTACCTGTCTCTAAAAGCTGGCCTCAGGGTGGTAGGTCCTGGCAAGGATTTTCCCAAAACAGCTTTAGTTTTTACTTGATAAAAATCTCAAATGTCTGTGGTACAGACAACATCATTAATCTCTTAATTGACAAGAAGAAGAAATGAGGTTTAAAAAGGGAGACATGAGGATACATTTAAAGGTGTACTTCTTTGCCCTTCAGCCACGGGTTAGAGAAGATCATTGCCATACTTATCTCTGTGTGATGGTTTGTGTAACAACCTGACACACAGCGAACCGAGCTCAGTCTATAAGTAGCAACTCAAAAGGACAACTAGCACCTTAAAGCTTAACCCTTGTAAGGACAACATGTTCAAAGTGAATGAGTCAGCTTTACGTAGTCTGGCGAAACCAGATGTCTCAACCCAGGGCATCGGGAGACTTCATGGAGGGTTGTAGCTACCACCCCCAGCTGTCAAACAGATATACATGTGCTTCTGACTTTCAGTGGTAATGAATCGGGGATGAAAGCAAAGCCTGTTCGAGAGGCATAGCCCTGGTGGTGGTGCTTTATTTACGACTACCTCACACCTCATCATTCACATGACAAGAGACGTCAAATCCGCCTCGTATTTCAAGGTTAGGTCCCATAAATGAATCCTACAACGAGGGATTCAGCAGCCCCTTCACATTTCGATCAACCTACTATAAAGCTAAAAGAAAACAATATCTGCAGATGTCAAAATAAACACATGCACACGTATATACCGCTGATGTTACAGTTGGATTTGACTGACAGAACTGGCTTGAGTATCGGTATTCATCGCTAACTGCCCTTTTTCTCAACTGCGGTTACCATAAAGTTCAAATGTGCACAGCGAAAGAGAAGCAAGTAAGTTTGCAGGCGCCAGATAAGTTGTGGGAATTTTGTCTTTAGTCTTGTACAAATGTTCTGACTCACCGTGTTTTGACTGGGATGAGGTGGTAAATGCACATGCTGCTCTATCTTTATGGAGTATTGTTTTGTGGAGTGGAAGCCAAGTCTCCAAGGAGATGCTTAAAAGAGAAAGTTTAATCTCTTTGGGGTTTTTTTTGTTTTTTTTGTTGCATCTCTCTGATTTGGTATGCGCTTGCTAGTGTGCGTGCAAAGTTTAGGTGTGTGTAGGTAAACGTGCGTGCATCAGAGCAGTGGAATGCTGTCGGTGTGTGCCCAGGGCCATCTTCGGGGATGATTTATAACGCTGTCAAAAGTAGTTTCTCCCTCTTCTTCTCTGATCTCCACAGCAATACAAAACATTACTAAAATTCACTGACACACACCATTCTTCTACTGTAGCACCAGGCAGCACAAAAGGAGGGAGGAGGGGAGATACAGGAATGCGGGGACAGTTTGAATCATTGCCGCGTTACGTAAATGTGAGAAGTTGTGACATAAAAACGTTTACTGTCAGTTCATGAATTTATCGCTTTTTTTGACAAATTGAATAGTTTATTGACAAGATTTTGAAAAATATTTGCAAAACTTCCATTCAGAGTTTCCTGGAGTCGGATGGTATATTTCCAGCTTGTCTGCTCAATATCCAAAGACGATCAAACAGAAAATTGTCGCCACTGGTCGTGCGTTGAGAGGGCGACCACATGCCAGAGCGGCCGGCTGCATGTCTTCCCTCCTCTCTCTCTCTGTCCCCACTTTCCTGTGCTTTCTTCACTGCATCTATCAAAATAAAGCTGAAGAAAGCCACCCCTCCCCCACCCCTGAAAATTGTCTTATTTCGAAAGGTTTCAATATGCCTTCCACTAAATGATTCCTGCACCTGGATGTGTAACACACTGCATGGATATATAGATAGATAGATGTAATGGTACTGCTAATCATGGGAAAAGTTACACCAAAGTGGCTGATACTGTGCTGTACCTAAAAATCTGGCACTTTCTTCTTTTCTTTCGTCCTATCAACTCGCAGTTTGTGTGCACCGTGATCGCCATTCTCCTTCATTACTTCTACATGTGCACCTTTGCCTGGATGTTCGTGGAGGGGCTGCATATCTACCGCATGCTGACAGAGCTGCGGAACATCAACTACGGTCACATGAGGTTCTACTACGCCATGGGCTGGGGCATACCGGCCATCATCACTGGTGAGTTACACTGACACACACACACATTCACCAGGACGAGCAACAGTGCGGTAAGGAGATGGCAGATTGTCAGGGAGATTCGTGTCATGACTCGTCTTTTCTGAAAAGGCTATGATACCCGTGGGAAGATCGTTGAACAAGACAGCAGAAGAAACAATGAGAAGGAGATGGTTGTTACTCAGATGTTCACAGTCTGTCAGAACGAGAAAAAAGAAGGGCATAAATATAATTTATATATAATTTAAACAATCGGTGTCATATTTATTTGTTTTCCTTCATTTATCTGCATCTGCCTGATTCCTCCTTTTAGTGCCACTCTTGTGTCACTTTTATAAAATTTGATGAACACTTAGCAGATGCTATGTGATGTGTAGTGAATTTGGATGCTGAGATTATGTTTTTGGAAGGGGCGAATAGAGAAATAAAATATTTACGGATGTCCAAATGTGACAAAAATTAGTGAGCGATTATGATGTGTAACTGAAAGAAAATAATCCAAAATATTTTAATAATATAAAGTCAGACTGATTTGTGTTTTCGTTGTGTGTAGGATTGGCAGTTGGCCTCGATCCTCAGGGTTATGGAAACCCAGATTTTTGTTGGCTTTCTGTCCATGACACACTCATCTGGAGCTTCGCGGGGCCCATCTTTGTAGTCGTCCTGGTATGTCCAATATCTCGTTTAATAATAAAAGACGATAAAAAAAAATAAAACTGGGGAAAATAACTTTTGTAAGGGCGACATATTGCTAATTATGTCTTATCTAGCAGTTAAGTAAAAAGATCTTTTCAAATATTTTTGGAAGTATATATTCACAAATAGGTCAAATAAAATGCTTATTTGTCTTAGTTAAAATTCTCCATATTTTCCTTCCCTTACAGGTGAACATAGTGATCTTTGTTCTCGCTGCCAAGGCTTCCTGTGGTCGGAGACAGAAGGCGGTTGAGAAGTCAGGAGCTATGTAGGTTCCCACATCACATTAACCATTTCACATACATCAAAGGATCCAGTTGCTACCTTCAGTTTGGCATTTTAAACCATTCTTAAAACATTTATGTTTCCCAACACAGTCCTGCACTACGTATGGCCTTCCTCCTCCTGGTACTCATCAGTGCCACCTGGCTGCTCGGTCTAATGGCAGTCAACAGCGATGTAATGACTTTCCATTACCTGTTTGCTGTCTTCAGCTGCTTGCAGGTATCTGCTAACCCCACACACTGATCTCTGGATGCACAGATAATCCACAAACACTTTTGAAAACAATCCACATTTATCTGATTATTTACTCTGTTGTGCAATACACATGGTTCTTCTGTTTTTTTTTTAATTTTCAGGGGGTCTTTATTTTCTTCTTCCACGTGGTCTTCAACAAAGAGGTGAGGAAAAACCTCAAGAACATCTTCAAAGGAAAGAAAAGTGTACAAGATGAGTCCAGCACCACAAGGGGCTCTTTGCTAACAGTAAGTGAACAAACATATACCGTATTTTTTGGACTATAAGGCGCACTTAAAATCCTTTAATTTTCTCAAAAATTGACAGTCCGCCTTATAACCCGGTGCGCCTCATGTATGAATTCTGGTTGTGCTTACTGACCTCGAACTGATTTTATGTGTTACACGGCAATCAAAAATCTGTCAAAAAAATGTTTTAATACGACTTTGATAAGCTATGAAGCAGCAGCGCTTGATGGCTTGTCGGAGCATTACGCCTAGTGTAGTCAGGAGTCTCGTGGCGTAATCTGGGGCCAAACTCCGCTTCAGGTCCCAAAGTCAATCAAACATTGCGAGAGTTAAAACTGTCTAAATTCTTTCATTTTGAATAAAATGATCAGCGTTGCTGCTTTACCAGGTGTAACAATTAAGTTTAACATCCAGGCATCCATGAAAAACAGAATTTATTAAATTTAACAGAGTTAGAAGTTAGCAGGAAGTTAGCTCGCTAGTTTCCACCTAAACATGTTCTGAGATTTCTGAACAATTCAAACGTACAGCTCTGCTATCACTTCAGACATAAATGAAGACGGGAAACTAAACAGCAGTGACGTTTGTAGGGTTACTGAAGTTGGGCTAGCTGCTATATAATGATGTGCTACGTGATCGCTAGCGACACAGCTGTGTTAGCATAACATTAGCACAGTGAAGCTGGAGGATGAACGCTAACTTTTTTCCACTCGATAAAAGTTAACTTGAGGGTTCCCGATGGTTAGGGACAAATGCAATCACATGGCAGGATGCTGTAAACGGACTTTAGTCAGGAAAACAACTGAGATAATCCATCCACAATACGAGGTTAGTCATTAATATAC
>VURO01027154.1:2261-12737 GCA_015108175.1 Pelvicachromis taeniatus
CCCCATTCCCTTCCCCCCCCCCCCCCCCCCCACCCCCCACCACCCATGCTGGTCCCACCAAATTTTCTCCACCCACCTGATAATGTGGAAGATGGCCGATATGAGAAGCTCATTGTAGATGGCTACGGCCATGTAACGAGGCTCGTGAAAAGCCGAGGGTACGGTGCGGACAGCGTAGCACAGGTACACGCCCCACAGCAGGAACAGGAACTCAGCTGAGCAACAAAAGACACAAGAAGGATTTGAATTTTAGTCTTTATTTACCACCTGAAACAGGGGGGGGGGCATGTTTTGTATGAAATTCATCCGCTGTAGCTGACAGTTGTCTTTTGACAGAACAATATACCAAACTTACCTTAAATCTTTAATTTAATAGTCCAACATTTTGGGAAATGATCTAATTTGCTTTCTTTCTATGAGCGAGGTGAGAGGGTCGATACTTTCCTCGCAAAGCTGGAGCCAGGAGGCAATTAGCCAACCCAAGCATAAAGAAAACAACTGAAGTGCCTTCCAGTACACACTAAGCTCACCAATCAAACCCGAATATCTCAGTTGTGAAATTCATACAAAAAAAACAAAAAAAAAACCATCCAAACAAATACAAAAACTGACATTTGTGTTGTTTACGTGTGGGTGGGTTGTGGTTTGATTTGCTCGGCTACGTTGAAAAAGTAAGCCCCGATGTTAGACTGTGACAAAAAGGCAGAACGCCCACTGAAACCAAAGTCGATTGTTACTTTTGCACCTGTGCATGGTTTAAGCAAAATGAGAAACGCCACGTTAAACAAACACGGAGCTTTAAAGGCTGATTGGACGCCACCAGGCTAACCATTTCTCCACTTGCAGAACTGTACAAGAAAGATTCAACTTCCAAAACCTTAATCTTTGTCTCACAGACTCTAAAATATTAGTGAAAAAAACAGAACTTAAAGCTCCTTTCAAACTCCTTTCCATTAATCTGACACCATCTGAATGTGTCAGCTTAATGTCTGAATGAGAACCCTGTGGAGTCTTTGGGCCGACATGCAGAGACTGTAATAAAAGATAAGAGGGGCGTATGAGGGAATGTGAAGGAAAGGTGGACAGAAATGCATGGGAGCTTTTTAAGAGTTTCGACCCATACTTTTTGATTATGTTTTTTTTTTTGGTCTCATCTCATCCTCAAAAAGAGAATGACCCACATCATTAGGTACCCCTTGCTACCCCTTGGATCCCATCTTGCCTTCTGATCTGCCTTCATATAGATTCAGAAATGCATTGGAAACGTTACTGTTACTGATGATAGCGTCACATGGTAGCTGCAGAATTCCATCACATCCCAAAGATGTTAGGATGCTCTGCTGGAGTGAGATCTGTGGATTCATCAGACCAGGCAACACTTCCCAGTCTTCCACTGTCCTATTTCTCTCTTAGCTGAAATGAGTGGTGCCTGGTGTGTTCTTCTGCTGCTATATTGTGAGATGCTCTTCTGCATACCTTGGTTGTTATAAGCGCTTATTTGAATTGCTGTTATCTGATTTACTGTTGCCTTCTAATCAGCATCAAGCTGACCTCTGACCTCCTGCATCAGAAAGGCATCTTCACCCAGAGAACTCTTTTTTTTTTAAATCAATCTCTCATTCTCATGCAGATGCTTGAGCGGGAAAATCCCAGTAGATCAGCAGTTTTTGAAAACGTTAAATCAGCCCATCTGGCAGCAGAAACCATACCACGTTCAAAGTCCTTTTCTTCCTCATTGAACTTCAGTAACTCATCTTAGTCATGTTCACGTGCCTAAATGCAGTGCTGCCACGTGACTGGCTGACTGAGTATTTATATTAGTGAAAAGCCGAACAGGTGTAATTAATAAAGTGACCTGTAAGTATATTTCTCTCAATTTTCAACTACTCTTCTGGGTGATTTTACAGTATTTGTATTGAATAACACAAATCATTTCTCTAGAAAGGTAAATTAGGAGAAGATAATTCTGAACCTGGTTGGCTCTTGTGTTACCATGGCAATAATGACATATAAAATTTAGTTAGAGTTTCAAATTTTGTATGGCTTCCTCGTGTTTGCGGTGTTCTCCCTCCTCTGTAAAGCAGCTGCATCTCCGACAACGCGGTGACACGTTCCCGCTATCACTGACTCTCATCTCATCTCTGATGTCAGGTCGACAGCAGTTTACAGGAAAGATGTATTTAAAACGGCAGCTGTCTCCACCGTCACAGTATCAACACTTTACAGTATACAGTGCAGTACCCGCGCACGGCTGCAGCAGCTCGTTATCATCGAAAGTGTCAGCGTAATTATATTTTAAAGAACATCAGTTACAAAAATCAATAGTAATTATTTTGGAATGTGAAGGACGGGATTTCTACAAGGTTTGCAGCATTATGGAGGTATGAAATTATGACTGGGAGCAATCTGATATATCTCTTTCTGCAGCAGAACAAAAACATTATGCATCGTTTACTGCCAGTAAAAACAAAAAAAGAAAACACAAGCCAATGTTTCTGAATAAAAAATGCTTTTTGTTTTTATATGAGAACTCTAAATGAATATAACAAAGTCAGTCAGAGTTCCTCCTGTTTGTTTGAAAGAGCACCGACACCCATGCCAAGGATCACACTGGCATATGACTCCCTAAAGTCTTTACAGTGATTACAAACCATTAATATTTATGAATAGGTCGGTCTATAAATTGTGTAGTGCTTAGCCTCTGAATCGGGGATGCACGGAGATCTGCTTCGAAGACGGAAACGATAACAACTCCAACTATGATACAGATCAACTGAGGACCGAGAGTAAGTGTGTCTCTGTGACATTATCAATAATGTTTCGCATCAGCTCTGCTTTGCTTCACAATTTTTGTGCAAAATAGGATCTTATGTTCATTTTTGCGCTGACATGAGTTCTGTTGTCGAAATTATGACAGAACGAGGGGAAAAAACCCCACAGAAAAGCAATTAGGCTCATTTCCACGAGCGTGACGCGCACTGTTGTTAAAATCCTCCAAAGCAGCTTTGCAGGATGCGTCCTGTCCTTCGGTGGAGCCTCAGCACACCGCAGCATGTTTATGCTGGCTGTCAGAGCAGACAGCGGGGCTCCCTCATTTCCTTTCTCATCAAGAACGCACCCCCTAAATACACTCCGACGCACGCGTGGATGCAAATCGTTCCCGCGGTCGGTGCCTGTTCAGAGCGGGGTGTTTGTTAGAGGCTGTCACCGCTAACATACAAACACAGCACACAAAAATGCCGCTCCACCGTCCTGTCTCTAGTGTATCCTGAGCTGTCCTTCCTTCACAGGCTCCCTCCTGTTTCCTTCTCTCAAATTCTCCACTCCTGTGATGGTGCAAAACTCTCTCTGCATCGATGCCCACATCCCTACAAGTTTCATACTTCACAGGCTCCTTTCTTCTTCTTTCCTGCCACTTCCACTCTCCCTGCCTGCCTGTCTATCAGTCTTCACACACAGGCCGAGCATCTCTCAGGGATCCATCCATTCCCTTCTTTCCAAACAAGATTAGTCTCCCCTGCTGTCAGGCCGGCTTCAGTGAGGTGCACATCACTGCCTCCCGCTTTAAGAATCTGTCTTTAAGAGATTTACTGTAACATACATTCAAGGGCACATGGGCCTTCACTAACTACAGCTTCCTTACAATTTTTCCTTCCTTCCTTACATTTACTCATATTTTTTTTTAAATTATAACAAAGGTATACAATCTGGTAATTAGCAGACTATTTGACACCATAATGAGTAAGGCAGAAGTTGGGGGACGTACCTTTTCTTCACACCACTCCTTTTTGGGCACACAGGCAAGAGGACTGTCTAAATCAGGGGTGGGCAAGTCCAGGCCTCAAGGGCCGGTGTCCCGCAGGTTTTAGATATCACCTGAGTCAACACACCTGAATCAAATGATTAGTTCATTACCAGGCCTCTGGATAACTTCAAGACATGTTGAGGAGGTCATTTAGCCATTGTAATCAGCTGTGTTGGATCAAGGCTACATCTAAAACCTGCAGGACACCGGCCCTTGAGGCCTGGACTTGCCCACCCCTGGTCTAAATTGAACTAATGAAGGTGTGGAAATGCACTGTTGCATATTTAAAAAATAAATGTTTATGTGTACAGTATTAGAGTATGAATAATTAACTTTATGTTGCGTTGCAGACCAAAAAATAGATTTCCGAGGACATTCTTGAGCTGAAAATGTTTGAGATCATTTGCTTTAAGTGACTCTTTAATGTCTAAATTTAAGTCAAACTTAAATTTAGGAATCACATCATTTCTCCTCTGGACTTTTTTTGCCAGACGAGTTTTATCATCAACATACATGCTGCTTTTTTTTTTCTTTCTAAAAATAAAGTTTCTAAACTGAACTTAATCTGAAGGCTTATCCAAGCAGCCTGAACCCAAACTGTAAGCCCTAAAGCCCCTTACAGTTAAGTGGTAAGTAGCACTTTCTTTTTATCTGGAAAACGATGCTGTTTCTTATTTGGATTTATTTAAAAGTCAGACGTGTGTAATTACAGGAAAGACATACAAACTTACTCACCAACTGCCATCATGTAGTCCCATCGGTCCAGCAGACACATGCTGAACTGCAGTCCCTCGGGGGTGAGACCCGCGGCGATGAGAGCCTGACTCAGCTCCGGATTCTGGCACACAGAGGATGTCCAGGCCACCAGGAACCACAGCACCACCAGCAGAATGACTAGCAGCAGCCGTAGGACCCGCCAGCTGGTCATGTAAGGCGTCCTCTGGGCCGTGCGGGACAGGAACACCTTTAACACCCTGTGTGGACCAGGAAGAGAGCGTGAGGCACAAGCCTGCATATCAGAAACTACTGAGAGAAATCGTATGTAAGTGTTGCTCACACCCCTGGCTGCTGCTCATGTTACTTGAAATAAAATGAGCAGGGAGAAACTGCTAAATCAGTTCAATTCATTCATACTTGGTAAATATGTTTGGTTTTTGTTTCATGTTGTGATTTCCTTTGAGTTTCAGGGAGAAGAGTGGACAGCACAGGAAGTGGGAATGAAGCAGTGGGGTAAGGAGGCAGGTTTTTGTTCAGGTGATGAAGGTAACCGTCCACCTGTCATTTATCAGTTTTGCTTACATGTACAACAGAAATCATGCAGATATAGTTTATTGTAAATGACTTTCTGATGTTACTGCATCTGTAAAAGGAGCTAAAATGCAGCATATTAGGCTCATTAGTTGCACTAGCGTAGGGAACAATAGGGAACAATATATGACAGTATGTTATATATCACCATCTGGACATAGAAAAAAAGTCTGTTTCAATTTTTTATCCTGCTCATTTGCTATCTTTGGACCAGACTGTGACAAATCTATCTCATCTCTAATATATTCTGTGGGCCTGGACTGGAAGAGCTTGCCCCCGGGGCACACTTCCCACTCAGCAAGCTCGGAAAAAATCAAATTGGTAATTTTGCCAAGGGAACACTCTGGCCGGCCTTTGACCTCCTTCTCTCGTCTCGGTAACACAGCCCGGAGCCGAAGAGCAGGAAGCTAAAGCGTGTGCGTGAATAGATGCTTCAGCCGGCACACGCAGTAAGATCTGACCTGATGTGAAATTCAGATGTGCTCATTGCCAAGATGGCACGCATGTGTGCATACTAAGAGATGGCTGAATTATTGAAACTAAAACTAACTCATGGGCAAGTTAATAGAAGGAGAGGAGACAGGATGTAAGGGAGATGGGGGGGCAGGAGAGGCTGAAAGACAAGAAGAAGGGATAGGAGAAGAAAACATATGAGACGAGTTGACAACACAGGTAGAGGCTTTTTTACTTTTACTTTTTGTTTTCAGTTTAGTGTTTTAAAGTAATATACTATAATAATCCAAGAGTATGTACCGTACCGTATATCTTCCATTAGTAGCCTGGGCGCTTATTAAAAAAAATTGACATTGTATTGCGCAGGGGTTTGCTATTTATTCATAATCCTTCATAGAACAGTCACAAAACAGTAAATGACATCTCAAATGGCGATTTTGGTTTTAGTTTACTGGAAGCAGGACTGAAAAATTAAGCCAACACAGAAGTGCCAAAAACAGCATTTCCTTCAAATGAGCGGATGGCTCCAAAAATGAGTCATTTCCCACAGACATCCATGTTAAACTTCCCAAATTCAATCATGAAAAGAATATTTTTGTCTGCCTGGCACAAAAAATGCATTTGGTCTCTCTAGACAATCTACCCGAGCATAAAAACTTTTTTGGAGGATTTTTTTGTGTATATATAACTAGCCTACAGTATTATTTCCTCTGTGATTTTAGTCCATTGTTAGATGGTTGCTAGACAACATAATGATATCATAATATATCTGGCATAATTAATTTAGTGTGAATATAAATTAGATGTTAAAATTACATTAAAATTAAAAGGATACAATTAAGTACCTTGAGGCAACTGTTGCTGTGATTTGGCGCTGTAAAAATAAAATTCAGTTTAATTGAACAATGATGTTATAAAACATGTGACGTTTATAAAATGACATGGAAAATGTCAGAGACATATGGACACAGTTCCCATTTGATGTCAATGAAAATGTTGTTTCGTAAATCATTTCGTAATAACATGACAAACATTTGCACTGCAGTTAACTTTATCAACTTTAGCTTTGGTCGATGATCATTATTAAGATATTTACTCAACTAAAACTAAAAGAATTTAGATGCCTATATTATGACCCAAACTAAATAGACTAAAGCAAAATTTGCTGTCAAAATTAACACTGATTGAGGGACAGTCAATAGTATTGTGGACAGCTTATCCATCCGATGAGGCTTAAAAGACATGTACAACTGAATGTCATCAGCATAGAAGTGATAAGAAATGCCAGAAAACACTGACTGTACTTGTGTTGTTCGTGTGTTGTTCAAAGTCTGTGTTTCAGTTTTGTGGAGAAAAATTCTACTATTTTATTGGCGTTACTTAGAACTGATAAGCTGGTGTCTGTGGTTGTGCTTTACATGTGCAGCTTGTTAAAAGAGCAGCTTCGAATTGTGGAGTCCAGAAACCAACGGGCTGCTATGTCCACTGTTTTGTTTATTATTTCTGGCCTGTTATTTACGGTACCTGTAGAGCTTCAGGATGATGGTCCCGTACATGATGGCAAACCCCAGCAGGCGAACCCACCTCAGGAGGATACATCGAAACACGCTGGGATTGAAGTACAGGATCATCACCTACAAAGATGCACAGCAGCGTTAATTTTCACACAGCTCATGAACACATTTTATTTTTCGCATTTACAGGAAGGAAGTCAGAGATAGAAATGAGTTAAGCACATGGGAAGAAGACACGGAGGCGGATTTGGCCTCACGAACATCTACCGCCTCCACAGTTCCCTCATCTGTTAGCTTTATGTTGCTCATATGTCAACTTCCAGAGCCCGTTTGATGTGAGGAATTTTAGGGCTTATTCCTTTATAGGTGTAGGAGTGTGTTTAGTGATGTTTATCTGCACGTTGATTTGCATGTATAGATACACTTGTGTTGCTGAATATGTATGGTCCAAACTGTCACGATTTGTCTTTCGGAGCGGTTTCAATATAGTAATAAAGAATTTGCCGATGGCTGATAAAATGTCGGCCTATCATTTTCTGCCTGATGTGAAGTTAATTCACACTTATTACCGCTGCAGAAGAGGCTGTAACAGAAGCTGCAGAGACAAGGCTCATGCTGTAAGGATCCAAGCTCCCATTTGCACTTCTCTTCCTTTGGTTGCGTTTCATTTCATTAGTGTGCGGCACAGCAGGAAACCATATGTTACATTTACGGCGACCTGAATCCCAGCTTCTGCTCTGAAGATTCAGCGCTGTGACTCTGGCTACATTCCCACTGAACCAAAGAAAATACTATCGAAGCATGACACCTTTCCGACTTGGGCTAATCTCTCCGTTCAGTGTGGTCTGAATGAATACACAAACTTTTTGTCGTAACGGAAGGAAGTTTGTGTGATCTTCTGTGAGATCATGCCATGGTTTCTTTTAAATCTGGCACACGGACTAAAACGGTTACATTTGTTTTGAAAAGCAAACGCAAGTCTTGGTGAAACACCTGCATCACACTTAGTATTTGTTTCAACAAACTTTCAATGCAATGTCTTTTTTTTTAAAATGTTTTGCATCGGTTTGCACATCTGACGTACTTTTGCTGTTATACGTTATGGCTTAAAACTGGGTAATATGTAGCTTTATGTATATATTTTTTTAAATTCTCAGTCTGTTTTGACGTATATAGTAACCATTAATACGTAGAATAGTATTTTGTACATTTTTTATATATTTTTTTTAAATAATTTTCATTTTTCTAATATAGCTCTAATTTACTTTTTCTTCCTGCTTTAACAGTGAATTTCACCATTGTGGGATTAAATAGATTGTATGTCTATGTCTCTATCATAGCCATGCCATGATTGTGTCTCCCCAGCTGTCTCACTGAGTAATCGATCCTCTGTTTATATCCAGTTCTGGCTCTTCCTCTGTATCCCTTTGTATCCCCCCCTGTTGAACTTACCCCCTCGTTCTGTTTGCGTTCCCTTTTCTGACTTTGGTATTTGGTGAACTTTTGCTTTGGCCAGCTCATCCTACTTTTATTCCCAAACTACATGCGTATCTTGCAGTTGGATCCTCTCTGCAACACACCTTGACAGTAACTGCTTGGGCAGAAATATGACTATATTTATAATTATTTATTTTTTATAAGATGATGCTTTTATTTTTAATACATATATGTGAGCACTATGCTTGACTGCTGGTTCAGGTCTTTAGGTACTCTGTGTGCTGTGGCTGGATTGAACGTGGTGTAATCAGAACAGGACAGGGAGCTAAAGTGACAGTTTTTCAATCTGTAATTTAGTGCAGCAGTGTAAACAGTGTCCAGGTCGGGGAGCTTCGGGGATATCAATGTTATAGCACAAAAATAACTTTCTGAATTATATACTTGGGTTTTTTATATATGTAAGTTGTGTTACAATAACCAAAAACAGAAGGTTATAGGTTTTCTAGCTTTTTGTAATCAGACTTAATGTGGTACAACACAATAAGCAGTATAAATGCATCTCTGAAGCATAAGGCGAGTGATTTATTCCTGCTCTTACAATGTTTTGGCATCCAAAAGACAACAGCCATTTGCTTTAATTAAGCTTAAGTAACAACAACACCTGTAACCTCTTTTCCTTTATAGAAAAGAAGCAGAACATCTGTGGCAAACCCAGCTGAGCAACCAGCCAACCCTGAGGCTGTAACCGTCTGGCTGTGAGATGTGTTAACAGAGAAGAGAAACTAAAGCGTAGTGGGGAATATGAATCACAGTGTACATTATTTTACCCACGGAAACGAAGAGCAAAGACTATGGTGCAAAGACAGAAAGATGAAAGGACAGAACTATTAAATCTCTCAGCATCTTATGCAGGTATTCAGGAAGTTGCAAGCAGAGCCAAGTCTCAACGTGACTCATAACAAATGTCACAGGAACTAATCTGCAGCGTATTACCTTCTCATCATTGACAATGTTGCTGTGATTGTTTCGTAATCAAATACAGTCTTAAAAGTGGCAAAGATGAATTTCAAAAATGTGGTTCGGCGAGCGGTTAAACTGTCATAACATCCCTATTTTCAGCCTTCGCTCTGTTCACACTCACTTCAGCTCCGGGATATATAGGCATTTCTCTCACCTCTTGATTAAAAATGTGACACACTGAGTCAAAGCATGGAGCACGGCACTCACAGGCTTCCTTCCATCCGCAATCATCATCACAACCTCCCAGAGTCTGTTATTGGTATGCCTGTCATGAGACAGTGGGGAGCCGAGTCCATCTCAGACCCAAGAAAAGGGCTTATTGCTCTTCCTCTTTAATACTGCAACTGATAAATTAATCAATATCGGAAGGCAGGCAGGCAGGTATGTATCACAAGAAAAAATAACAGTTTTTCAGAATATAAGGGAACAGCCTGAACATGACTCACTTATCAATAAGGAGCTTGAAGGTATTTGTTATTTAATAGCTGAAAGTTGCTAACTGCATGTACTAAAGTAAAGCAGTGCATGTGATGTTGCTGTTAACGTATTGTTATAACTGAAACATAGAAATTAGAAATAATCTAAAACATTTTCTAAAAATGTATCACGTGAATAATTATTGCTTTTTGTCAGCATATTGTTAAAATAATCATCTGAACTCTATCAGCTGCCACATTTATATATATATCTATTTTAATAGAGACTGGGTGTCTATGGTTACATTTGAACAAATGGTGCTGTATGGGTTTGCATTATGCTATAATCCTAATGCAAACCCATCAGTTTCAGTTGCTGCAGCTTCACCGTGGAAGCATTTAGCTGGCGATCCACGCTCATTAAAATGTGACAGCAAAAGAAGACATTGGTCATTTTTTCTTTCTTTTTTTTTTTGACAGTTTAAATTATTGTATGGAGCAATTTATCTTGAAGACACAGCTA
>VURO01027154.1:12757-28146 GCA_015108175.1 Pelvicachromis taeniatus
TGAAAACACAGCTACAGTGAGCTGTTATGAAGAACAGCAGCTGCCCCAGCTTCTCAGCAAGGTAGACAACTCCTTTTGCTCCTTTTTCTGCACCCTACTGTTAGCAGACTAATGGCACATGGAGCAGAAACTCAAATCACTCACGGCTGCTCACGAAATGATGGAAAAAAGGCCAGTTGCTTGATTTTTTATGGCACTTTGCTTTTGCCATCCCAAGATTTCTGACACATATAGTATGAAACTGCAGTTACGGTCACCAGCATTAACCAAAGATGTCACCAAATTAACCAGGACTGAAATCGTCAGTTGCACTTTAAGTATACTTTATGCAGTCCTGTGAAAAACTAAGTATACCCTTTATGCTTCAGTCAGGATAAGAAGGGTAAGTAATCTAAAAGTAGAAAGTTTTGCAGTTTTCCGGTCTGACACATTCAGATATGTGTTAGCAAAATGACACGATGTTCCCCGCGGACATCCCAGCCATTTCTTCGGGAGATGGAAGTGCAGATGTCTGACCATAACGTACAATGTCACGTTGGGAGAAAACCAAACAGCATATCGTCACAAACACCTCATTCCAACAGTTAAGCACGGTGGTAGAGGGATTAAGATCTGGATACAGGACCTAGACACCTTGCAGTGTACCAAAGTATTCTACACTCAAATGTGAGGCCATCTTTATGACATCAAAAGTTAGGATTAAACATGGAACATGGCAATGATCCCAACGACAGCTGCCAACCTGCAACAGAGTGGCTGAAAAAGAAAAGAATCGACGTGGTGCAATGACCCAGTCAAAGCTCACACCTCAGTCTAATTGAAACTCTCAGTTGGATCTTGGAAGAGCTGTGGATTAAACAAAGACCTCAATGAACTGAAGCGACGTTGTAAAGAAGAGGAGATGAGAAGAAGATGATTACTTCGAGTTATTACTGCTAAAGGTGGTTCGATAGGCTCCCGAATAATGGGGTGCACTTAGCTTTTCCTGAGTGTACAGAGTACTGTGAAAACGTTCTTTTTCACACTTCACAGTATTTTGATGGTGATATTAACAATTTGAAAGCATGACTTTTAAATGTAGCATATCGTATGAAATCTGAGCACGTCCTCCAGCCCAGAGGTTGGTAAAACAATTTGGAGAGTTTAAGAATGAAAGTTTAAGAGCATAAGAATGCTAGTGCCACTAAGACAGCAGAAAAGTACACAAAGAAAATCCGTTTTTTTGTAACGGATTGAAACAGACAGAATTAAAGACGGCGCAAACGTGAACGTCTTAACTATTCAACAGGTTGTTATTTTCCCTCCTGTTTCAGTGTCTCTCTTCCTTATGTCCTTCTCTCTCTCTCCTGCCTCGGCCTTAATATAATCTGCTTTTAGGATTTGCATCCTACTTGGCATCTTCACCTCATCACTTCTTCCAGCTTTGTGCTTCACATGACAGCAAAACAATAAACCTGAACGGCACATAAGAGCTAAAAAGTAGGCCACGCTGCTTTCACCTACATACTGTGCAAAACAAAAACATGCAAATGGCAAATCCATGCACATGACCACGAGAAAATATGAAGCTTTGAAGCTACCTGAACACACTCACTATCCATTCTCCAGTCTGCCTACACACACACACACACACGATACAGGCAGACAGACAGCGTCACAACCTTCTGCAGTACTACTCATGTGGACTACAAAGTCACAGGGGACTGCGATAAAAAGCCATATTTTTATATTGCCTAGAAGAGAAGGTGGCCCTCCTGGTTTGCGTCCAACCTCCAATGCGTCCTC
This sequence comes from Pelvicachromis taeniatus, assembly GCA_015108175.1. NCBI lineage: Eukaryota > Metazoa > Chordata > Actinopteri > Cichliformes > Cichlidae > Pelvicachromis > Pelvicachromis taeniatus. Next base: position 14,543 of record VURO01027154.1, read on the forward strand.
CATCAATTAATCAGTAGAAGTATTTTTAAAACAAGTTGTGCTAGAACTTGATGGACTGTTTAAAAATGCATTGAGCACCAGAGCAGAGCAGAGCAGCTGCAGCTCAAGAGGTTTGTGGTGGGAGCAAAAAAATAAAACATAGGCACTAGCAACAAATGTTAAGGCTGGGAGAAGGAAGCAGACACAGAGGTGAGATAGAGAGAACATGCAGAGGAGGTAATCACAGGAAAACATAAAGGGAGGAGGGGGGGTGGGGGACAAGGAGGTAAGGTGGGGAAAAGGCGAGCTTCATGTGTGTGAGGATGACACAGCGGAAGAGTATTTTGCAGGTGGGGGGCTATTTTTGGAACTGGATTATCTTTGGGGTAAACCGGAGTGGATGGATGAATGCAAACGCAAGAAAGGTGTGGTCACATAAGGATGCAATACCTGCAGCTCTTTGTCTGCAGCTCAAAAAAGCAACTTCAGGTTTTTGGGTTTTTACATTCTGGGGGAAATGTCGTACATACGGTTACACTCCAGTAACATTGGAATACGAACAAATCTTTATCCCAGACTTAGCCGAGCGACTGGAACTTCTTTCTGTTCGACTGATTTTTTTATTTTTTATTTTTTTTCAGCCGGGCTTTGTGTTTGAGAAGAGCAGTGGCTCCACTGTTGGCACTCTGTGCGAGGATTTGAAAGGAGTGAATTCCCTGGCTACATCAGATCTCTGTGTTATACGACGCACAGGTTTCTTCCATCTGCCTCCCTTCTAAAGATGGGCTCCTGACGCAGCACTCCAGGTGCAATGTGGGCTGAGTCCAAAAGTGTAAATACACACATATAGAACGCACGCTGTCACCCGAGCACATGGACCGGCTCGCACATACAGCCGACACAGACAGGCAAAGGCGCACATGGAAGAGAACGCACTAATACTATCAGTGCGCGCTAACCGTGACGTGCAGCTCTCTGTTGTTGTAATGATCATAACTGTAGTACTATAACATTATCAGGCTACAACGGAGAAAATGGGCTTTTTTAATGGCATATTTTCATATTACCCCCAGGATTCCAGCACTCATGGTCCCGGCGACGTGTTTATAGACTTTCCAGTTTTGTTTTGTATTTTCTGGTGAAAATGCGCTTAGTGGGGATAGGTTAATTGGCAACCCTAAATTGCCCATAGGTGTGAATGCGAGATTGACTGTGAGTGCGACTGGTTGTCTGTCTATGTGTGTTAGCCCTGCGACAGACTGGCGACCTGTCCAGGGTGTACCCCGCCTCTCGCCCTAAGACAGCTGGGATAGGCTCCAGCACCCCCCGCGACCCTGAAAAGGATAAGCGGATGCGAATGGATGGATGGATGGATGGATGGATGGATGGATTTTCTGGTGATTCTTGCTGTAGTTTCCCTTGCTATTTACCTTGTGACGTCTTCCTTGTAGCTTTTGGACTCACCTTCTTTTGAACTATTTCCATGAACTATCAATAAAAGTGTGCTTTGACTGTCTAAGTCTGCGTGTCCACACACTACACGACAAATGTGGGACACCAAAAAACGATTTTCTTTCCTGAAAAGGTTTTTTTTTTTTTTATCATACAAAGCAGACCTTGACCACTCCTTCCCTCTTTTTAAACCTGTAATGCTTAGGATTTGACCATCACACCTCTCTTTTGATATTTGCTTCATGGTCGATAACCGCATCAGAAGAGCTTCATAGATGGTGAAATCACGTCCGTCTGTGTCAGAATGTTTCGGAAACTTTCACAAACCTATTTCCATCTGTTTGGATGCGAGACTGTATGTGGGCTTTGTATTTGTTCTGCAGGTTTTTTGTTTTAATAACACTGTGAGCGTCTTCTTTGCCTTGGCAGACTTTTAGCAATGCCCATCACTATTTCTTCTCCAGCTCAGTGACAAGTGGCTGTTCGTGGGGCTCTACAGAGTGGCCTTTCAGTTCAGGTGCAAAACCTGTCTGCGGTGGAGTGACAAAAGCATGCATGCCTCATGTTAATTCATGCAAACCCACTGGTCCATCAGTTATTCATCAAATAAAACCTTAAAACTAGCATGTTTCATCATTTAATGATCATAGCGAGCACATGTCAATCACTATTGTTCCTTAAAACTCTCTAAGTTGCTGCATGTTGCCCTGAAACTTCTTTCATAACTTTTATATGAAAAAAAAAAACGAAGTAGCAGTAGACTGGTGGGTGGCATGTAAGATCAATATGGACACTTACTGGGAAGTAGAGAAGCAGTGCACCAAACAAGATGGCTTCCAGCAGAATGAGACCAGATGTACGAATGCTCTGTTAACAAGGAGAGAGAGGAAGACAAAAACTCATGAATCAATGACAGGGAGAGCTTGGTTATTTATGGATCGCTGAAGGATACTGAAAAGGAATGATTGGTCTGATGGTATCAGACGCTGAGGCTGCTGACGGGCATGCAAAAGTATCTATAATGTTGCTGCTGCTTGTATTGATATTTGTTCTGGATTTGCAGTGAGACTTTCTGTACGTTCATTTTCTCTCTTGTATCTGCTTTGTCCTTTGGGGCCACCATAGTTTACCTTTCAGATTCTGCTGCTGCAAATCAGACATAACTGTTTGTTCATGTAAGTATTGCAGCTTCGACTTGCGTGCCACTGCTCGAAAATGCAAACGATGCGTCGCACAAATATATGAAATATGTGATTTTGCTGTCTCTGAAACACTGAGTGACAACACAACTTTTCTGGGTTGTATTTAATGATCCACATTATCACATATAAGATTTTTTCTATGTCCTTTATGTTAATCCAAAGGTCTCAAGGGACATCTCTTGTGAAGTGAAGAAATATGGGAGATTCTGAGGCAACAACACGATTGTCTATAAATAGATCACCAGGAAAGATTTAAGTGCCCGAGGAGTGATTGTAATTATCCTACACTGCAAGGATGTCACAGTGAAATGAAGGAAGGCTGGGTATGGATGATAGTAATGATGTCAGTGTAATAAGACAATAAAAATTCAATTAAATTGAAATAAAATAAGATCAAATCAACTGGACTGTCTTTTATTTGGCGTTTTTTCTTGAACGTGTGCGATGGAAATCTGTGTGCTTTAAGAAGCAGCTGTATGTCGTAAATGCAGCAATAATTTCTTTCCCCTTTCAAAGTTATATATGAAATTGTTTGAGGACAAAATCTCAAATGTCCTCTCTTAATGTGGACGAATTATCTGCATGTAATTCGTTGAACTGCCAGTGAGGCCAGCGAGGTTCTTTTTCTACCGTGTCTCTGATGGCTTAGTACTGCCGAGGCACGATCAGCTACAACACAGCGGTTCCTATTTTCAAAACTTTCTTGAGTTTGTCATTAACGTTGAGTTGAAATTTAATCTCTAAAACCTTCATCCTTATTTAATTTCGAATCATTTTCCATGACATTTCACTGACATTTCCAGTTACGCTTAGCAAGGAAGGAGGTTTCAAATGAGACCATTTGGCATTGCATAGCCACAAAAAAGGCCAAAGCTGAAAAGTGGGGGAGGCTCAGATCTACTGTCAGTGTGTAGTTTGGGATAAGCTCAAAACCACGTATTACCATAACTGCTTATGCAACATAGCGTCATCGTGGATCAAATGTCCAGGTACACTCCGGAGAGTTGCCAATCCATGACAGTGACAGTTTAATGATACAGTTTGTATATTGTTAACATAAAGAAAGTACCATATAAAGTCACATATGACCTCTGACCTCTCCCTCAATGTAATAGATTAATCTATAGGTCAAAGTGATGATAATAACGGTATATAGAGCTATTAAAAAAAAAGTGCAAATTATTACTGCTGTTGTTTTTATTGACAACATACAGGTCTATAGGAATATATATGGGGATTCTAATATGTTACTTTGACCTCTTCTGACCTAATTTTCAAGGTTAAATAAGCTCGAACTTTGAAATTCTGCTGCCTTTCTTTATATTGGCAGCGTTTAGGAAATGATTCTGGTGTACGAGGATTCTAAATATCACATTATAGTTTGCATCAAATAGCAAAGTCTTATTTGAAAGGAAAGGAAAATGAACATGTACAAAACAAAAATCGACTCCCTCAAAAGTTGATACTGCCCACAGAGCTAGTTGCCTTGGCAGAGGTTTCCTCTCTCATAGTGCTTCTTGGTTTTTGTCTGTTTCAAATTCTCTCTAAACTTTGCACAGAAAAAAAAATGGAGATTCTGAGTGCAGGCTGGCGTAAGCTCTGCTGACATCACCCCACATGTCAAAACTCCCTCTGTAGTCTAAACTAAGTAGTAGAATAAGCACTTAAGCGTGTCCCTATCCACATTAGAAAAGCCGGGTTAGCAGCCGATTCTTTTCATTCTCTTTACCTTGTTTCTCCGGAAATGGTAGACCACCACCATACTGGCCAAGTCCAGCATCATGCAGAGACCCTGGAAGGAGGCCACGGAGAGCCTCAGCGCGCCGTCCTCCTGCACCAGGCAGGGCGTGTCATCCCGGCAGTAGGGACAGCCCTCGCGGCACGGCAGGCACTTGCTTGACACGTCGGAGGATTCGTCTCTGTGAGAGCCCTGCTCCTTACCTGAAGATTTGAAAACGCTTTAGATTTGTTTCATTATCACTCATCTTATGTTGTTCAAGTTCAAAGAAAGAAAGCCTTTGCAAATTCATATCTAATCACATCTCGGGACACAGGTCTGATTAGCACTGCAATTAATTTGCTTTTAGCTGTCGCAGGCTGACTCCTTATTAAATGCTCAGTTAATCAATTTCAAGGCTAAGAAAGCATCAAGCCAATGAAACAAAAAGCCTTGGGGAGATAATTACAAGAATGCAGTCTGTAATTAAGCAAATGATGGATAATGAAGGCGAGGAAGATACAATATTGTGTCACTGCTCTCTTCCTCAGTCTTGTTTGCGTAATTGTTTTTCATACCAGCATGTGACACACTTGGATTTGGATGGGGTTTTCTCAATTCTCTCCATGATTCTTGTTTATTTTTCCCTTTGAGAACGTTCATTTTTAGCCTGAACCGGTTCCTTTCAAACCTGAATTTAATCAATTACGTGTAAAGACGTGACAGATGATGCAAGAAATATATTTCTTAATTCCAGGATATGTCAGCTGCAGTGGGATTTGCAGTCAATCTGTAGCTGAAATCCCTCATTTTTTTTCAAGCACACAGACACGCAAGCTCCTCGAGCAAATGATGTTTGATAAGCATGTAATTCCTCTGTAGGTCCCAGAGCTCATACGGTATGCAAATGCCGCGCAGTTGCACAATGCTTCAGCAGAGCGTGATCGTAAGAGAATGGGCTGAAATTACTTTGATGGTGGTTTTAAAATAAAACTGTAAGCAGGAAGTGAATTTATGTAGCCACTGAAGTGGTTTCATTCGGTTGAGAAAAGAATGCATGGTGCTAAGTGTGATCTGAGACTATTTTTGCTGTGAATCACAGAGAAGCTGAATATCAGCTCATATGTGTTTACATACGCACAGCAAGAGTTCAACATGACAAGATGTTATTTCCTGTGTTTGTATCACATAATGAACGTGAGCTTGATTCATGCTGCAACTGCCATAAACTCCTGTCCTGTCAATGTCTGCCCTTTAAACTGCTCATACGTAGATACGCTTTGTTATGAACATCTGTTCAACTGATCATTAATGCAGATACCTAGTTAGCCAATCATGGCAAAAACTCCGTGCAATTTATGCCTGCAGATATGGTGAAAACAAGCTCCGTCGAACTGAAGCAGAATGGGGGAAAATGGTGATTTAAGTGACTTTGAATGTGGTTGTTGGAACCAGATGGGCTGGTCTGACTGTTCCAGAAGCTGCTGAATTACTGGGATTTTCCCACACAATCATCCCTAGAGTTTACAGAGCCACCAAGATATGCAGAAGAGCATCTCTGCACAACACTTGGAACCTTGAAGCAGATGGGCTAAAGCAGCAGAAGACCACACATGCTGTCAGCTGAGGTTCACCAAAACTGGACAATTAAAGACTGGAAAAACATCATCTGGTCTGAGAAGTCCCCAGTTCAGGATTCAGATGGTAGGGTCAGAGTAAAGAACACATCCATTCTGCACTTTATCAGTACTTCAGGCTGGCAGTGGTGGAGAAATGGTGCGTGGGAATCATTTCTTTGGCATACATTGTGTCATTTAAACACTAGAGCCTACCTGAGTATTGTTGCTGACCATGTCCCGCCCTATATGAACACAGTGTACCCATGTTCTGATGGCTGCTTAGAGCAGAAAAGTGTTTAAATCGTGTATTGTGTTTACAAAGACAAGTCCAGATAGAAGAAGAATGTTTGAATATTTAAAAAAAGATGAAATGTCTAAAAAACACTCCGGAGGCGCATGCTGCGTGTACTTTTGACAGTCCCTAACCTCAGCTTGTCAATTTCCATCTACTTTCAAATCATGCCAGATGTCAATAAATAAGCACCAACTGTGGCGCATGAGTCAAGCTGAGTCAAACTGAGTCAAACTGGACCTTGTTTTAGCCTACAGCCCATTTATTGAGTTGTTGTTGTACTTAGTGAAGAAAAATGTCCTCAACCGAAACGCAGTAAAGACTGAATTTCTCCAAGTGTTATACGGTGTATGTGGCAGGTTTACATTTGATAACCAGAGCATGATGGGAGATTTTTGGCGGTATTGGTTTAAACAGACCCTAACCCTAACCCGGCCCAGCCGTGGCTCACACGGTCTACGTACTGTACCAAATGTAACGACTGGATCACGTCTTTACCACCTGCACCTTTGCTATGCGTGCAATCAATTTAGTCTAAAGTAAAATATTCACATTACTTTATATTACTTTATTTAAAATATTAAAATATAAACAGCTCAAAGATTAAGTATGTGGTTACATGCTTCAACAAAGTCCTAATAACCAAAATCAGACGAATGCTGAAATGAATACAATGCAGCCACCACCCTCTCTCCTCTGCATCCCAGGGACTATACAGAGAAACAGCATATTACCTTATGCAGGCACAAGTGCAGTCTTTGTTCCATTTCTCTAATACCCATTCTGCATCAATTATAATAATGAACAAAATGTTAAGTACAAATTAGTTTTAAAAAATCTAATTAAATATAAAACATAAGTACCTCAAATGTAGAGGTTTTAAAGTGGGTACTTATTGCAAGCTATTACTATTTTTTCTTCTTTCAGCTGCTCAACTTAGAGGTTAGCCTAGTAGATCATCTGATTTCATCTCCTCCCGTCCCGTGCATCCTTCTCTGTCACACATTTTGTGTGCATGTCCTCTTTCACCACATCCTATTTCCTCTCTCCCGACATCTTTCCTCCACACAGCTCAGTCTCACCTCTCTTATTTTCCCCTTGAACATTCCAGCCTGAGCTGTCCTCACACTCATCGCTGATCCTGTCCAACCTTTTCGCTAACAATGGAAATCAGCAACATCAACATGTATCTGTGTGTGTTATCTAAAATGCATTTGTGTTTGCATTGTCTTTTGTTTCATTTGAGGATCGAATCGTTCCCACGGTGACTTGAAGGCAGACAGAAGAAACCTTGGTTCATTTTTCACACATCTGTCACAGGGGCCAGATGTTCGCAGCGATACCACGGATCTCAGTTTGAGCACAGGCGGTCCATCCAACCACTTAAACTACCGCAAGTGAAAAGTGCTTTTCAGTTTGTCCATTCTTCATAACTGCTGTTTTTCCCCCTAATGTTGTTTTTTTTTGTAATTTTATTTATTTATTTTGCAAAACTGTACTAAACAGCTTCTTCAATTCGTTGAAGCTGCTGCAAAGCTCACTGCAAGCTTTAGGCATTTGCATTTGTAGTGCATAAATTGTATACTCATATTTCTTGCTTTGGGCCGTTTTGTGTATAGATGCACAACGACTGAGACTGATGTTTCACGAGGGGAAATCAGGGTTGCCACTGCAATGCCATCTGAGTCACAGTGATTTTTAAGAAGGCGATCTGCATGGGGTTTGGAAGATGAGACTCTTCACAGACTGAGCCTTTTGACTACATCCTTCATCACACTGCATTATAATAAAGCTCCAGCTTAGCATATCAAGCCCCCGGGGATGCTGCATTGTTGGAGTCGGGGATGAGAACCACCGCAGTTGAATGATTATATTGCTCATCAGGGCCAGGCTTTCTGTCCGAGGTCACTGCAGCGCTTTCAGTCAAGAAAACCGGCATTCAAACCCAAAGCACGATCAGGGGGACTAAAGTTAACGATATATTTGAAAAAAACGCAAGTCTGAAAAGCAGAACATCAGCAGAGAAATGATCCAAGGCCAAGAAGGTGTGCAAATTTAGTTTTTCTTTTTCTTGTTTCTCGCACCTGAATGAAAAATAAGGAATATTGGGAAAATGAGATCGATTGCCGATTGCTAGGACAGGCAATAACAGCTTACTGTTCTCTAAACTGCTCTCCTGAACATCAATTGTCCATATGTGGCGTAGCAAACGCCCCGAAACCCTGTAAAGCTTAAGATTTCCTCATATATTTCAGAAATGTGCGTAGTGTTCAGATAGGAGATATACTATAGTGCAGGGGTCACCAACCTTTTTGAAAGTGAGAGCTACTTCTTGGGTACTGATTAATGTGAAGGGCTACCAGTTTGACACACACTTCTGAAATAACAAATTTCCTCAGTTTAACTTTAATTATATGTTATCATTAATAATTAATGATATTCATCTATGTAAAGACACTGATTATGGCAACCGTTTCCGTGGAGACCAGCTAGCGCTGATCTAATATTTAAAAATAAACATTTTTTTATATATTATCTCTAACAAATTGATACCAATGCAATTGTGATTTTAAAAATATAGCAACAAATAATAAAAATAAATGCAGCTTACTGGTAAGTTGTTACAGTGAGCTCTTTAGAACAGGCTACTCATATGGTCCTTGCGGGCTACCTGGTGCCCGCGGGCACCACGTTGGTGACCCCTGCTATAGTGTGTAAGGAGTGCCGAAGGTTGTGTCCTGTGTCCTAATTAGTTAGAAAACCAGACACTGAAAAGAAATGAAGTAAATGAAACAGTGTGTTTATGCGCGCTAACTGAGGCTGGAAACATTCACTTACCTGGCTAACTAGTGCATCTTGCTGTGTTTATGGTCGTTATGTAATGTTTCACAAAAACTCCACTTTGGAAATAAGTTGATTTTTATGATAACATTTTAGTGCTCCTTATTTTGATTCTTATTGCACGCACATTGTTATGGACCTAATGTGTATATATGTGTTAGTCTTTATGATTGTGTTACAATGAAATAAAATCATTCAATCTATCACACGTTCCCCTTTTTATTTCCCCCTTTTCTGTATATTTATTGACTTCTTTCGTCTTTTATTTTGAGAAACTCATCTCTCTTGTTTTTCAGTCTTCCTTCCCTGCCTTTGTGTGTTTTACCTACAATACGTTGTTCCCTGAATTGTGTCACCTGGACCTTATTTTCACCTTTTTGTATTTACTCCAAATCTTACTTTTCCTCTATGCCAGTTTTTCTCGATTGTTGTGCAGGGAATTCAGCCTCCACCTTTTGTTCACTCTCTCTGTAAAACCTGCATTTGCCAGTTTTCTGGGTTGCCCCTCAGCCGGCCCCTGATGTGCTCTGAGGTCTGATTACTTGGACTGGGAATTTGTGCGGTGAAACTTGTAAAGACTGATTTTTGCTGATAAGTTGTGCATTAGTGTCCTCATTTGCCTTCACCAGGTCTTACATGATAATGGCACATGTTAATCTGGGATTTTGGGTTAGTTGAATAATTGTTAAATATTTTCATAATTTCAATTTTACATTAACAAAACTCCTTTCTCATTATATATCAACTCTTATTTGCGAGCATACATTAAACTGCATCTTTAGCCATTTGTTAAATGTTAAATGTTTTCAACAAAAATCAACCAAACTGCACAGGGTGCACAGAATTATACCATCTAGAATTTAATTGAATGATAGAATGAGAACCTTTATGAATATTTTTAGAAACATATTATAATGCACCTTTTATATAGCTTTTCTCCCAAATATGTGACTTTACTGCTTCACTTGTTTCATGTATTATCAGATGTAAATATCCTGTAACTAAATCACTAAATATCGGTAAACTATCGGTCTTCCTGACTGGTGTCGCACTGATATCAGTAAAAAAGATGACATTTATTAATATTTACTAATAATTGCAACAACTATCGCAAGATTTTAAAACAGTACCGTTACTTTTGATTTGTTTCCCTGGAACAAATGAGGGACAGAACACACTATCAGGTAAAAGACACATTTGTTTTCAACAAACGTTTTATTTTAAGCATCTTTATTGAAATTTAGAAGTCTGTTTTCATCATTTTACTGTCTCTGCATCGCTATTATTAGACGTTTGAATGTGCTAAGTGACTGCATGAGCACCTGGTGAGACCCTTCTTGCCTGGTCCACAAGCACATCTTTCAGCATCATATCAGGTAGGTAACTGTTAGCTGTGTGCTTTCAGCTACGTAATATAGACATCATGCTTTTCCTTATTTTCTGTCATTCTGTAACAATGATGGGTGCACGTATTAAACATGACCAAAATATCAAATAATGTGATCAGCGCCAGAAGCTCAGACTTCAGACTGTTCTAAGCGCTCTAATCTTGGCTCTGTATCATGTCAGTGAGATTGGATATCCTTAAAGTGATCATCTCAGGCACACAACACAGTAGCCCACCCCGCCTGCTGTTCAGACCTTCTGTTTTAAAAGGGGAGGCTGATTCAAAGAAAGCAAGATTGAAGCGAGCTGAAACAAACAGTTTGAGACACAAACTCGGTATACGATACATGATCATTTTGAACTTAGACTCAATAGAATCGAAGAATAAAAATATGGAGATGTAGATCTGAGGTCAAAGACGCAGTTTCAGAGGAGCTAAACGGCCCCAGTGTCTTCTCTGGACTTGAGTTTCTGTCACAAGCTTGGGTTTCTGTTTTACTGTTAGAGATTCAAGTTGGATTTGAGTTTTCGCTGGATTTCCCTTCTCTGTTTCTGCCTCGTCTTGTTTCTGTGTTGATGCCTCAGTTCCTGCTCGTTCTCTAGTTTGACATCTCAACAGTCAGTCAGAGATAGTATTTACATCAGTATTAGTTCTCTTATTTGCTTCTTTTTTATTCCTGTCTAGGTTACATCTGTTTCCTGTCTGTCTGATTGCCTTAATTACTTTCACCTGTGGTGATTATGCCACCTGTGGCTTTCCTATTTTATGTCTATTGCCTAATCAGACCTCTGCGTATATACACTCACTTGTCACTTTATTAGGTCGAACTTGCTAACACCTGGTTGAATCCCGTTTGACTTCAGAACTTTCCTAATTGCTTATGGCACAGATTCAACAAGGAGCTGAAAACACTGATCAAAGAGTTTGGTCCATATTGACATAGTGTGATAGTAGCTATGTCCCAATTTCAGCGGTGTGGGAAGTGCGAGGCTTGTGAAATGGGACGGTCTAGCCTTCAGATTTGCGTCACCAGTTGTTCCCGCCCTTACCGCTTCTCCCCGCCCTTACCGCTTCCACCTCCTCGGTTTTACCGTCTCCGTTGCTGCCACCAGTGGTGGAAACTGGAATTGGCTGGGCCGCACTATGAATTCTGGCATATGGTGGGCCACGAAAAATACACCTGACCCATCCTTCAAATTCGGGAAATGAAGGACGCACTTGCCAGCCGCATTTGGAGCAGCCTTTGAATTGGGACAGCCTTCGTCACGTCGCTGTGACGTAACCGGCCTACAAATGCGGCCCACAAAGGATGCAGCCCCTGAATTGAGACACAGCAAGTGTCACACAGTTGCTGTAGATTTATGTCCTGCTACACCACATCCCAAAGGTGCTCTACTAGATTAAAATCTGTCATTTGAGTGTGGAACCCTGCTTTCACGTTGTTTTGGTTAAAATTCCAACTGGGACACATCAGTGACTGAGAATCACAAAGCCAGGCAACATTTTTCCAGTCTCCCATTTTGGTGATCCTGTTTGAATTTGTCTCAGTTTCCCGGAGTGGCATCTGGTGTGGTCTTCTGCTGCTGTAACCATCAGCTTGAAGGTTTGAATGTGCTGTGCATTTAGGGATGCTCTTCAGCATACACTGGTTGTAACCAGTGGTTATTTGAGATATTCCTCCTAGATACAGCTATGTGGGAAAATCCCAGTACATCAGCAGTTTGTGAAATACTTAGATAAGCCTGTTCAAAGTCAGTTCAATTATGTTTCTTCCCCAGTTTTGACCTTCATCAGGTTGTCTTGATCGTGTCTAGATGCCTAAATGCCTAAAAGTCGTTATGGTCGGTTGATTACATATATGTGAAGGAGCAGGTGAACAGGTATACTTAATAAAGTGGCCAGTAAGGACATAGTTCAGCATGTGTTTTTTGTCAAGACATCTGTTAGGTTTCCCCTGTTTTTGCACCTTGGTTTCCGGTTTTGGTTGCGTGTTCATGTTTCATACGGCCACAAAGGCTCGCCTCAGTCTGCAGAGTCTTGCATTTAGGTCCTCTCTACTGCACACTGTGACACTGCCACCGTATGCCCTTTGAGAACAGGAAACCTGACAGGCGTAGCAACAGTAACCGTGGAGGGGACAAATGGTCAAATACAGTGTGACTAAACATTTTTTCTAATTTATTCCACCTTGTGTTCTACGTCTACACAGCCGTCACACAATCCAACAGGTCTGTAATTCAAATGCCACCTGTGGCTCCCACTAGAGCTCAGAATAGAAACGTAGTAGACATTTCAACAATAAGAACAGTCAAACTCCTTTGACTGGAGCTTGAGGTTTCATAACCCCACAAACCCCAGGATACCCCTTCAAAGCTGTAACAAGAATTTCAAACAAAATGTGTGTGACTGTCAGCTGAAAAAAAGGTGGTTGTTTTCCTCTTTTTTTTTTCCATAATTCCCAGAAGCTTGCTTTTGAAAGACTCAAGGTTTTGATCTGACAGCTCGCTGCAATATGCATTTTTTTTTTTTTTTATTATTACAAGGAGCTTTGTAACCTACTTTTAAAGCCATTGAGCGCCACTCGGCTCGGATGGTAAAATCCTCTCCTGCACTGGCACTTGTACTTGTCCAACACAAATCCATGGCCAACAATGGGAGTGCACTAGAAGGAAAAAGAACAGAGAGAGACAGGTGGAGATTAGTTTAAAACAAAAAAGAAAAATCGCTTTTCTTTGGTTGTAATCAACGGGATTATCACAGGACGGAGTTGTATGACTAAGAGCGAGGAGCTGGTGGAGCAAATTACGTGAACATGAAACAATAGGATGGAGGAGGATGAAGATGATCGCTCAGCCGACTCGGCTCTGTTTGCTTCTTGAATCCAAAAGCAAGTGGGCGTGAAATCATCAATTCTCTGTGGTATTTTTGATGTCAGAACCAGAACAGAGCACACACACACACACACACGCGCACACACACACACACACACACACACACACACACACACACACACACACACACACACACACACACACAAACACACACACACACACACACACACACACACAGATGTGATGATGTTAAATCAGCAGATTTCTGACTGTAGTTTGGTTCA
>VURO01027156.1:0-11163 GCA_015108175.1 Pelvicachromis taeniatus
CGACTATATCTAGCCGGTACCTCTCAACCTCACGCACTAACTCAGGCTCCTTCCCCACCAGAGAGGTGACGTTCCATGTCCCGATTGCCAGTCTTGGTAGCCGGGGATCGGTCCGCCAGGGCCTCCGCTCCTGGCCGCCGCCCAGCTCACAATGCACCCGACCCCTACGGCGCCTCCTGCTGGTGGTGGGCCTGCAGGAAGATGGGGCCATGTCCCTTTTTCGGGCAGTGCCCGGCCGGTCCCCATGGACTAAGGCCCGGCCACCAGACGCTCGCCCTCGGGCACCCTTCCCGGGCCTGGCTCCAGGGCGGGGCCCCGGTAACCCTATCCCGGGCAGGGTAAACTGTTCCCTTGTTGGCTCTCTCATAGGGGTCTTTTTGGATCGCTCTTTGTCTTGTCTTTGTTTCCAGTTTGTATTTCACTATTTTTAGTTTCACTTAAAGAGTAAATGGTGAGTGTTTTGAGGCAAGCTGATGTCTTCCATAGTACTGTTTACTACCCCATGCAAATTACCACGCCTATCTCCACCCGCCACCCTCTTTGGACAGCTTGTACCTAGGCACAGCCAGCAACCTCCAGCAACACACTCACTAACCGGTCAAAGAGTACGCTTTCTTTCCATAACAACTTGGGGTTCCCAGGGCATCACTGATTCATATTTAAATTGGGAGTTTAACCAACTAGTGGGATCCAGAGATGATAAAGAAATCTCCACAAGCTCCATAAAAATGATTCAATTTGTGTTTTTATTTACTTATTATTATTACTAAGTTGTATTGCTGAAACATAAGTAAGATTTGACGGCCATAAATCAAATTCTCATCTCGCCATGCCAAAATATTTGTTGATGGCTGGCGACCAGTAAAAGTTAAGAAACAACAGCTGACAAGCTTGGCATTGGCCCAGGTATCAGTGAAGTTTGCCTTTTTTCTCCATCAGTGCTGCCAACTGGGTTTTTTTTTTTTGCTCTTGGTTTCCAACAATGCTGGAAGCTATTCTTTACTTTTATAAAGTTTTTTGTTTTTTTTAAAGCAGAGGAGCATTGGATTGTAAAATGCTAAAATACAAAAAGTAATCCAGAATGCTCAGTTTCTCATCAGCCTTGATGTAACCTAACATTGACCATAGACACAATGTGTGCTTTGTACTGTTCAGTGCGTACTGCATTACTGTAAACTACATGACAGTACTGCAGAGTAACCAGCCTGCAATACACTGGCCCAAACTGCCTAGTAGGCCTAGAATGGGACTAAATTTGTATACTTTAATTTGTTTTGCAAGACATTTCACACAAAAAATAGCTTGAGCAACACATGTATAGATCTAAGATCGGATCTAAAATCATTCAGGGTTAAATTTAAAATTACAGTTAAGCAAATTTGACTTGCTGAGCAGTCTTTACTTTTGAAACTAGGGGCTCATCTTCATCTCCTGCTTTTTGTACATCTTCCTCCATTTCTTAGTCTCATTAATGTTTTTTTTTCTCACCTTGAGAAATCCACCACATTCACATTTAGCTTGCAGACAAATTTTGTAACAAACTCCACTGAAACCGTTTACTGTTACTCTGCTTATGCTTGCTCCTCTTTGATAGCTAGCTATATGCTAAAGTACCAGTACTGTGACCTTTTGTCTGCACTATGGGGTGGCTGCTCAGGTGGTAGAGCAGGTCAGCTACTGATTGGAAGGTTAGTGGTTCGATCCCTGGCTTGCCAAATATCCTTGGGCAAGATACTAACCCCTAGTTGCTCTCCGATGCATCCATCAGAGTGTGAATGTGTATGAATGCTAGTTAGAGCACTGAAACGTGTAGAATAAAGTGCTTGTATGAATGGGTGTGATTGGGTGAATGAGGCATGTTGTATAGAGCGCTTTGAGTACTGGAGAGTAGAAAAGCGCTATATAAGAATCAGTCCATTTACTATGAATCCATGCAGACATAAGGAGCAAACAGAGGGTGAAATATCATTATTTTCTTATTACTGTGAAAATATCACTGGAAGCAAAATAAAAAACAAATGAATTCAATCTTAAAAGATTTAATTACTCATTAATTATTCATTAACTGCGGGTGCCAGATTGTTCCAACCTGCTTGAACCCCTGAATGTACCCCAATCTAAGGTTACCAAGCTAAGCTAAAAACATAAACATTTAAATAAGATTAAACTGGACTGAAGTTTTTTTTAGCTGTGTTGCATTGACCACATAGCTGCATCCAACTGATGTCAACCATCATCATAAACAAGACAACAAAAACCTCTCAAACTGCATCGGTCTAAACCGAACACTACTGGACGCAGAACCTGAATTTCAAATTGATCTAAAGCCCAAAACACTAAACTGAAAGTATAACTTCAACACAGCACTTAAAACATGCGCTTCACATTGTCACCTGACATCACCAAATATTACAGAAAATTAGGCAAAATTATCACAAAAGTACATTTGTCCCCACCTTCTAAAAACAAACAAAAAAAAAATGTCAAAAGTAAAGATGCATAACAAAATCCACCGATGGCCCTAAGCAACAGTGCGACAGTAAAGTGCTGCTCTCAGCTCCTCTGGAATAAAACACATGTTTAACCATTTCATTACAGCCAAGGACAACGAAATTGATTTTCGCCCGTTCTGAAAACGTGTGAAACAGACCTGGATGTAATCTAGAACTGAATAATAGACATCAGCCAAGTGCAGTTTTCACCAAAGGCTGCACAATTACACATCAGCATGCGCTCACATGTGAAACGGTAGGGTGGTGTTACAGTGTGCATCGAGAACCTTTCTTCCCATTCTTGGTTCAGTTAATGGTCTTATCTAACAGAAATCAAGACTGGGAGGGGCGAAGGTGACTCAAACTAATATGTGTGTGTGTGTGTGTCTGTGTGTCTGTGTGTGCTACTGTTACAAGGTTGAGTCTGCTTAGATTGCTCAGATCAATAATGCAATGAGAGAGAGGGGGAGAGAGAGTGCATCGTGTCTAATTTGGATGACTCACAAGGATGCACTGGAACAAAAGACAAAAGAGGAGAAAAGAAAAGAAGAAAAGGAAAAGAACGAGGAAGCAAAGGACAGAGCAGACGTGATGAGGAGTGATGAAGAAGCCATCTCTGAAAACACAACAGAGTAAAAAACTGAGACAGTTTAGTTTAATATTGATGAATATTTATTATCCCTGCTGTCTCTCACACCAACACTTTTGCTTCTAATAGTATTTTTTAACACTTGTGACTGTGAATATTTTTAACTGAGACACACTTTGATACATCTCATGACAGGTACCATATGGAATTGTTAAAGTCCTGTGCAACCATGCTCTTCGACCAAAGCATGGCTCTGTGGCAAAACGAAACCTTTGGAAATTAACTGTAGGCAAAAAAATCTGTCTCTTTACTTTTTGGTCAAATCTTAACCTCCTACCTGCACCGTGTCTATACCTGGTCTCTCTGAAGGACAATGTAATTGCTTATGTAATTGGAGGATCTTTCAATACAAAGACTACCACTATAACAATTAATGTAATAGCTTTCTTTTGCTGTCAAAGGATCCATAATTTCAAGATTTACAATATACTGCTCAAAATATTCACTCATCTGCCTTTGCAGGCAGGTGAACTTGAGTGATAATCCCATTCTTAATCCTCAGTATTTAATATCGTGTTGGCCCACCTTTGCAGCTATATAAGTTTCAACTCTTCTTGGAAGACTTTCCACAAGGGTTGGAGAGTGTTTGTGTTCATTTTTGACCATTCTTCCAGAAGCACATCTGTGAGGTCAGACAGTGATGTTGGATGAGAAGACCTGGCTCCACACAGTCTCCACACTAATTCATCCCAAAGGTGTTCTATCGGGTTGAGGTCAGGACTCTGTGCAGGCCAGTCAAGTTCTTCCACAACAAACTCGCTCATCCATGTCTTTATCATCCACCCATGTACCTTGCTTTGTGCATTGTTGTGCAGTCATGTTGGAACAGGAAGGAGCCATCCCCAAACTATTCCCATAAAGTTGGAAGCATAAAACTATCCAAAATAATTTTGGTATGCTGAAGCAGAAACTCCTGAAAAACAACCCACCATAACCCTCTCTCCACCAAATTTTACACTTGGCACAATGCAGTCAGATAAGCACCGTTCTCCTGGCAACCACCAAACCCAGACTAATCCATTGGCTTGCCCAATGGAGAAGGGTGATTTGTCACTCCAGAGAACATGTTTCCACTGCTCTAGAGTCCAGTGGTGGCATCCTTTATACCACTGCGTCCAACATAGCATTGTGTTTGGAGATGTAAGGCTTGGATGCGGCTGCTCAGCCATGGAAACCCATTCCAGGAAGTTCTCTGGATACTGTTCTTGAGCTAATCTTAAGGCGACATGAAATTTGGAGGTCTAGAGCAATGGGCTCTGCAGAATGTTGGTGAATTCTGCAGACTATGTGCCTGAGCATCCACTGACCCTACACAGGTGAATCGGGAATATTTAGTAGTGGGAAAATTTCGCAACTGGTCTTGTTGGACAGCAGGAGGCATCCCATCACGGTACCACACTTAAATTCCCTGACTTCCTAAGAGCAAGCCATTTTATCAAATGTTTGTAGAAGCAGTCTGCATGCCAGGGTGTTTGATTTTATACACCTGTTGCCATGGAAGAGATTGGAACAGCTGAATTCAATTATTTAAATGAGTAAGTGACTATTTCTGGCAATATAGTGTAGATTTCTGCTTGTGAATATGCAAAAATCTGTAGGCAATGGACATGATTTTTGACACCAAAAGCTTTGTGGGTTCCATGTTTGATCCACTTGTAGTTCAAGTAGTTCACTTGTATTGCGAGTTATGCAATCTAGTCACATTTTATCATTCTTTGGTTATATGCAGGTTAACAGTTTTAAAAGAAACCAAGAGTGGGGTGAAAATTTCTGAAAATTCTACTCTGAGCAATACCGTGCGCAGATAAAATCTGGTAGTCATGTCAACCACTTTCAATACAGAAGAAAAGATTAAGCTTAGCTAAACTGTTAAGTTTTTATCTTTAATTTGAAAAGTCACCTTTTTTAGACTGCAAGAATGTAGATCAGGTATGGTTAAATCAATTTAGAGTTCTACGGTGCTGTAGTGGTTCTATTTTATTCATATAGCACCAAATCACAACAACCGTCGCCTCAAGGAACTTTGTATTGGAAGGTAGACCCTACAATAATACATACAGAGAAAAACCCTACAATCATATGACCCCCTATGAGCAAGCACTTTGGCGACAGTGGGAAGGAAAAACTCCCTTTTAACAGGAAGAAACCTCCGGCAGAACCAGGCTCAGGGAGGGGCGGGGCCATCAGCAAGGAGATTTTGGGTTGGAATCTACAGGCTGACCAGGGCCTTTCTGTGTTTTCTCCAGTTTGGCTTCTTCTCACAGTCCAAAGACACGGATGTAACTGTAGGTTGATTGGTAGCTCTAAGCTGGCTGTAGGTGTGAATAAGATTGTGAATGGTTGTCTGTCACTGTGTTAGCCCTGTGACAGCCTCTGCTTCCAACCCTATGACAGCTCTGATCCAGCCCATGGATTAGCAGATGAAATGTACTGAGAAGTAGCCTACAAATTATACACTTGCCTAATAAATTCATGACCTATTTATCTCTTTTACATGCTAGTAATTAGCTATTTTTAATTAGTAGAGATATCAGTATGAGTTTGAAACCAAATTTTGTGCCATCAGCTCTTTATTATTCATGTTCTTTTTGTGTTATAGAAGCTCCCTGCCCCCTCTTGCTCCTTCAGATACCGTATCTGGGTCAGGGTAGCAGTCAGACATGGAAAGAGCTGCATGACTCACAAATGTTTGTTCTGTTTTAACACTTGTGCACTGTATGTCCAGTGTGTGCAGCAGTCCTCTCCGGGCCTGGCAGACTGGCAAGAGCTGCGTGCTCCTGTGACATACTTCTCTTGTCTCGGCTGGGTGTTTGGTATGCCTGCAGAGACTGAATGGACCTTAAGCTTCAAGCTGTCTGAATCAACTATATGGATTAAGGAAGTGTGTATAGATAAAAAAAAAAAAAAGTATTAGGTAAATTGTCCAGCAGCCAGTGTTCATTCTGAAGTCTGTGGCTCTCAGTTTTTTTCAAAGCAACCTTAGGTTAAAGGTCACGTTTAAGACAGTTATTTGCAGGTTTGCAAATACTGAAGTGGCAGCATGCTCCAAAATACACACAGTAACTAACCTGGTGACTGGTACTTCTGCAAAATTTGAATAAGCCTTAAAAATACTACCCCACTACTTCAGTTGTCATCTCTGCCAATTAGGGGAAGAATCCATCATATAGGAAGAAATGTCAAAACCCAGGTGAGGTGAGTGGCAACCTTTCACATATCAGATCCCTCCCTGGCTTGTCTGGCACCCTGCTGGCTCCTGTGCTGTTCCCAAATACAGTTAGAGGGGTTTAAACAGCCAAGCGTGAGATTAGGTTCACAGGGATTATTACTGCGTACCCTTGTTTCCCATAGTCCCTGTGTTCTCACTGACCCTAAAGGTCAGGGGTCACTGGTAACCCACAGCAGTATCGTGACACCTCATTACTCTTCACCAGGCTGCATGATCGGCACGGTGCGTTGTCATGGCAACAGCAAGACAGAAAGCTTATCTTGATGCTGAGAAAATTGCACCTAAGCACCAAACCCCAGGGTGTAGCCTGAATTTTGTGTGTGGGTGTTTGTGTCTATGTGTGTGGGTGTGTGTGTGTGTTGAGGGCATATGGTGTGCGCTGCATGGGGAGGTTGTGGGCTGAGATGAGAAGAGAGTTCCTCTCATGCTGTGTAATGTCCATACACCCCTGCAGTGATGGAGGTTTCCCAAATAATGGGGTTGAGGCAGAAGGGCAGAAGGCGATGACTGTGAATAAAAAAAAAATGTAAAAACCTGATATCCATAGATATGAGAGCACCCAGAAGGCAGAGAGATTTGGAAAGGTACTGTATGTTATCTACTCATAATCCACTGCCAGGTTGGTAAGTCATCTTTAATGTCCTGAGGTATTTTCTCCATCAGTAGTGCTTTAGGAGAGGATTTTATGTAATATGCACCCATGTAATCAGTATGTAATTACAACATCTAAGATAATTGAAATGGGATAGACTGGTCTTATGTAAAATAGGTAATGGTATCCACTTAGGCAGCTTGCTTCGCCAGGAGCCACTTCAGAGTAATCAGAGTACATCAAACATTTAATTATTCACTGCAATTGTTGCAATGAAAATGAAATTCAAAAGAAAACCAGTAAAAGATCAGTGCCTTATGTTTTGTCAGATTTTTCCTCATTTCAGATGAACTTGTTATTCGTGACAGATGATAAATAAAGTATGATAAAGTAGATCTTAAATCACCCTTTATGCTGAATATTTTACTTCCAAGAATCCAGACTTTCATTTATTTTTCTTAAAGTGGTATTGAGCAATATTTCTCTGGGGTTTCTGAAGGCTCAATCCTTGATATTTGTTATTGAGTGATTTGTATATATTGTGCTATTTCTCACATTTGTAAATCTGTAACATATTGTAACATAACTGACTGTGCTGAAGATTAAAGCTGCTCATAACAAATTGACTTTCAAGGTTGCTGGAATTGTACAAATTCTGTTTTTGCCTTATATATTTCCATTTATATTTCCATGTTTCATATAATGGCTCCACCTATTTTCCCAGCAAAATAAAAATAAATAAGGGTTGGTTCAAAACTGCACTGTGGCACTTTATACATTATTAAAAATGAAGTTATTCGACGACAGATTTGGAAAAACAGATGTACTTTCATCATGTCCCTCCATGTCTGCAGACGATATAATGTGCAGGATGTGATTTATGTTTGCGTTACTGTGTGTGCTGTTTGATGATGAGCAGGTGTGCAGGAAGTACTGCATTTTTTTGGTGTGGAAAAACTGATAAAAAGGGGAAAAAAACAGAAACCTGCAATGTGCAAACAGCTGATTTTTTTTTCTTTTGTGCTTTTTTTTTCATTTTCCTAGTGTTCAAACTCTTTTAGAAAACGAGTGGATGTAATTAGGAATGATCAGTCACAGATAAGGTCGAGGCAAGCACAGACTTTTAATTTGCAAGCCACAATGCTCTCCGGCTCTCCTTCGCCGGGGCTGTCTGACGGTTCTCTTATTGTAGCAGGAAACTCTTTGCTGGTGTAGACAGTTTAACAAATCAATGTTCATTTACAAGTCTGTAAACAAGCAACACACAGATAGAATGCACACACTACGTGTGACATATATCTAGATGCCAGTCAGACAGAAAGGATCGCTATTCCTGTAAGGTGTATTGACTGCAGTCTATTTCCCAGCCGTTGAGACAAGGCCCACCCAGCCCGAATAGTTTGGCCTGTGGACAGAATCAGCTGATAGCACAAATAATCTGTCCATCAAATTCTAAGACGCCAGTCAAGCCTCCATTAAAACAAAACCAATAAGCCAGGCAGACTGAACCTCAGCTGGCTCAAGGAGAGGCTCTGACTCAGCCTTGCATAGTGTCATTCCACTTTTCCTCCCTCCCTGCTCCTTTTTTCTTTGTTTTCCAGCATTTTCTATTATCATTCAGACTGGGGTTTCCCGTCTCACGAGGAACATAAAGAGGAAGCATAAAAATGATAATCAACATAAACAAAGCAAAGCATCAAACAGCCAGATGGGGACGCAAACAGCGAGTGAGACCTGAGTTAGTTTCACACAATTTAAAATGTGCACGGCACAAAACTGCACCTTCACAATTTGGCTGAATAGATTTCGAAGACTCGGGTTGGGTGTGATGCTGTGTTCTGGAGGATTCTGTTGTGTTCTCGTGCAGTTTTTTTTTTTTTCTTGTCTGGCACACCAAGTTTTCTGAAGAAAGTCTCCATGGTGACTGAAATCTCTTGGTGATACTAAAATACTGTAGAGTAAAGGAAGCCGTCAAATACAGGTAAAGTACAATTTTGTAAAAGAGGTCCAGCTGCAAAATTATTATTGAGGGGGATAATTTAGATTATTATTAGAAGAAAACATTAACTTTGAACATGAAACAAGATGAATGTGTGGGCATCCTGTTCTATTTATTTATGTACTTTTTAAAACAGCTGTTTCAAAGTTTGATCTTTACAATAAGTTTAAATATCTACAATAAAGAAATATTTCAAAGGCACCTCTAATTGTAAAAGTTTACAAAACATCATTACCGCATTCAAGATCCTTCTTGCATTCAGTTCAGTTCAATTGTGTTTTATTTATAGAGCACCAAGTCACCCCAAGGTTGCCTCAAGGCACTTTATATTGTAAGGTAAAGGCCCTACAATAATACGAAGAAACCCCCATCAATCAGACAACCCCCTTTGAACAAGTCTTGGTGACAGTGGGAAGGAAAAACTCCCTTTAAACAGCAGGAAACCTCAGACAGGACCAGGCTCAGGGAGGGGCAGCCTTCTACCATGACCGGTCAGAGGTGGGGGAATAACTGCCTGCTGGTGGTCTCACTTGATCAGACCTCTATTCTGTGTGGAAACATTAAGGTCCGTCTCTCTGTGGTTCAGTGTTTGTTATTGGGCAGAAACCAGTTTGGACCAAGCAGATGGTGTCAGTATTTCAACCATGTTTGCTGGATAGACACATATTGGACAGTTACTTGGTTTAGTTAATTTGGTTAAATTGCTTGAACACACTGGTTTAATTGATATAAGTTGCATTAATTACTTTTTGTCTTGGAGTTAGTCGTCTATGACTCCAGTCCTTCCTGGATAGACAAAAAGTCTTCATCTTCTTCTGCAGTGAATCTTTATAGAGCCTAAAATGTGACCTGTGTAAGTGACTGTAGCGTACACCAGTACATTGCTGGTGCCTTGTTGATTACCTTGTGGTTGTTTCCTGCTGTTTTATATGTGTTGCCAGCCGTGATAGAAACAGAGCAAAATATTCACAGAGGCGAACATTTTTTTCCATTTCGACAATTTTGGCTCAATCTCCCCCTGTGAGTTTGCTGACACCTTATATTTGAGGCTATGTTTGTTATTCTCTCACTGAATTATTCAAAAACTGTGATGAAAAAGTAACAGGAAAAGAAAGCATGAGAGAAATCCACTGTACTTAACCTGCCAATCACAGTAGCTGTGAGCTGTGTCAATGCAACGGGTACATTCCCAGGAAGGTGCATGTCAAGTAAGGGCGTAAGGTTTCAGAGGGGTACGTTTAAGACAGAAGCATAAATATAATATAACAAATGGACCAAACCGTCTGATGGGAAAACATGGGGAGAACGGGGCTGTTTTTCATTGAGATTATTTATCTTTCTTGTTTATAATGGTTTGCTCTACTGGTATAAAAGTTGACTTCTTTCTCATTTGGTGAAGTCACTTTCTTAAGTTCATGACATAGGAAAAACAACCACAGGGTCAAGATTGACGTGAAGAAGCTGAGGGAACAAGAAAGAAATACAAAGTGGAACTAATAAACCTAAATTTATGAACACAAGGAAACACAAAACACTTTTAACTGTTTTTAATATCTCTCAAAACTAAAGGAAATCACAAAGACTCAAAACTGTGAGTCAACGACTGAGGGGTCATGATAGTCATCATCGGGTTGCAGTAAGAATTCCTCCATGGATTGGCGAACTTTTTGCGCCACATATTTTTCATGCTTTATGTCACTTTAAGTTGCATTTTCAACTGTGCAAAGCTGAGAGATGATTGATCCAGGTTGACCCAAGAAACAAGTATCATAATTTCCGGACTATAAGCCGCTACTTTTTGCACAAGCTTTGAACCCTGCGGCTTATTGTCTGGTGCAGCTTTTCTAAGGCTTTTTCATGATTTTTGTGACATCGTAAGAGGATTTGTTTTGGTTTGTTCCACCATTTTGCCTGGCGGAAAAGCATGTGATCAGACACGGAAAAGAGTGATATGTTGGTCACATGTCCGTCCGCCAGTCAAAGTAGTGCCGTACGAATTAGCACAAAAAAGAGACTAGATTAGCAAGCTGGCTCTCGCTGGCCCTGTACCCATATCTGCAGCAGGTCTCCAAGGTGAACAGCCTCTGGAATGTTAGAACAAGGCAGCTAAGGGAAGTCGGCAAGTCAGATCCGTAACTTCGGGATAAGGATTGGCTCTAAGGGCTGGGTCGGTCGGGCGGTGGTGCGCGGCTCACTTTGCGG